>SJYA01000018.1:42838-275082 GCA_006410615.1 Neotragus moschatus | reverse complement strand
AATACTGGAGTGGGTTGCCATTTCCTTCTCCACTGGGCAGGAATACTGGAGTGTATTCCCAGTCCCTTCTCCAGGGAATTTCCCCAACCCAGGGAATGAACCCATGTCTTCTGCACTGCAGGTGAATTCTTTACCATCTGAATAACCAGGGAAGCCCATTAGTCAATGAAAAACTTCTGTGGGACAATGGGAGCTTGAAGACCTAGTAAAGTCACTTGCTGCCCCTGTTTTTTGCAAGCATTCACTTTCCTCAGTGCAGCCTATTTCTTTTGTTTAGCCTAAAATTGTGGAACTTACCTTGAACTTGGTACTTGACAGTGCTAACTGTGAAGGGGCCCACCTTTGTTTTATGAGATGAAAATATTAAAATGAATATATGCACACCTTTGATTTAGAGAATGTTTTACTATCCTGTGGACATGGTTAGTCATATCTTCTAAGGAAATACTGGTCATTGTGTCTGGAAATGCCTGTAATAAAAATCACAGCATGCATGCTTGGCCTTCTACTTCCTATTATCAGAGAGAAAGCAACAGGAGAATATTATACAATCTCTCTAAAAAAAGTAACTTACTTTTTAAGCTCATTAAATTCAGATTGAAGACCACCTGATGAAATTAAATCCAAAAAAAGGAGAATGATGATTCAGGAATGTAGGTTGGAGAGATAGGAAAAAGGAACTGTTTTACTTTAGGCAGATCTTCAGGGAGAGGAGGTGTTCTTTATAGAAGCAGGAAATAAAGCAACTAAAATTTTAAAAAATCTTTACAGGTCTAGGTGAGCATGACAGTTTAGAATCCCAAGAAACACAGAACAAGGAAAGTCCACAGCCATTCTATGGAGCCTTTCTATAGTCTTCCACTAAGGGTTCCCAAAGAAGAATAGAGACAAGGTAGGAGACCTGAAGCAAAAGCCACCTGCAGTGTAGGCATGCAGATATTGCTAATGTGGAAGGAGCAGAACCTAGACAAAGCTCTCTGTACCCTGCACAACAGTGTAGTGGTTGACTGTCACAGGGAGACAAATAGCACATCTATGTAATAGACACTATTCTGATACAAAGCAAAGACCATCTCCTACTGGAAGTGTGACAGGAAACCTGATTGTCACAGGACTGTCGAGAGAACCTCATCCTGGGGATTTCGGTACCCAAATCCTGCCTAAACTTAAGAATGAAGTGGGAAAATTGAGCAACCTCTCCACTTCAACTATAGCCAGACCTGGGTACCAGGAAACAAATACACAGACACACACACTACAGAACAACATCCCTCATGTAGACACACATAGAACTCCTTAGCAAAACATTAGTAAATATAATCCAACAACATTTAAGAGGGGAATACTCCATGATCAAGTTAAGATTTATCTTAGGAATGTGTGGTTGGTTAAACATGTAATAATTAACTTGCCACATTAGCAGATGATCATTTAGACTAATGCAGAATAACCATTTGCTGAAATCTAAGAATAGAAAATAGTTCTCCACATTATAATGAAAATTTATAAAGAAGTTACAACTAACTCCTATTTTAACCCTGATAGCGTTTTACACAATACTATGGACCAGAATGTGCTTTCTCACCACTTTGTCACATGGCATTTTAATGAAATCTGAGGCAATACAATAAAGACAAGAACAAGAAACATTGGTTGGATTTAAAAAGTAAGTCTTTCTTGGAAGATATGTGTGCCTATAAAATGATAAAAAAAGTCTACAAGTGAGCATAGCTTGGTGGCTTCTTATGAAATTTAACATGCAGTTGCTACAGGATTCTATTTCTGGGAATTTATCTGAGGGAAACAAAAACCTATGTTCATACTATACCTTATGATTAAGTGTTTACCACTGTACAGATAATTGAGTAAAAAGTCAAGAAATGTATTTCTTGTAATTGTATGTGACTCTATAATCTCAAATTTGCTTACATATCAAGTTTCTAAGACTAGAAAGTTTAATATAATGGCTGTCTTATCTGAAATTTTCTAGAGTTTATTACATATTCAGAATTTATTTTCAAAACTTCAGGGTGTGTATTACCAAAATCATGTGTTCTTTTAAAATGACTATTGTTGTGATAATGTTTCATAATCTTTTAATATAGTTTTTATTGCTTATACCATACTTATGTATGGTGACTTTAGATCAGATTGACTTCAGTGTTATCCTTATTAGATGTTTTATATTCTCACATATATTTCAATATTACCATCAAATTAAATGCAATATTTTAGAAAGGAATACTGCATCTTAATACTTATTTAGCATATCCTTGATCTAAATTTTTATTTAAATGAACTGAGCTGATAAATTATCAGCCTTTCAAAATGTACGTTTGCATAAGTTCAAACTATGAGCCTCTGCCCCCTAATTTTAGATATTTAAATATGTCTTACCTTTGACCAAGAAGAATTTATTTGCTCACATTAAAGGTCTTCCAATGTCTTCTAGTTATAAACATCGGATAGGTGCTTTCAGATACTGGGAACACAGAAACAGTATTGAAATGGGGCAAAATAAACACAGTTTCATTAAATAAATTTATGTAAACAAATGAGTTATTCAGAACTATGTATTTTTCTTGTTCATACCCTCCAATATGAAACAATACATGGGATCACTTTTCTTTGGTAATATAACATATAATATGTCCCTTGAACTTATTTTTAAGACTTTTTCTTCCAGATCTACAACATTAGAATGTGTGTGCTTATGCATGTGTGTTTGTGGCCCAAAGATTTATTAAATTATAAGAAATTTATTCGGTGACAACAGCCACTAAATGTCAGTAACTTTAGCAATGTACGTATAAATGCATACACTTGTGCAATCACATATATGCACAACATACACATATATGTATATAATATATGCATATAAATATATTTGCATATAATATATAAAAATGCATATAAATACATATACTGAAAATATAAATTAGATTATTCTAATAACTGATAGTACTTTAGAAAATTACTACTTGTTTGGTCCAAAGTAGTCACTTACTTGTGCTTGAAGTTTACTTGAGGTGGATATGGTATGAAGTTTCAAATCTTTCCAGCCTTCTCCTTAGTCTCATAAACAATGGCATATGTATTGGATAATCTTTAGAATCCTGCAATGCCAACTTTGTTGAAAAAGAAGGTCTTATACCAGATCTTAATCTGGTGCCCACTGAATGGGAAAATGAAGAGTAAATTCTAAGAAATACTTATTTCACTTTCATGAATATATTTTTCCACTTTAGCAGCATCAGCAGGGCTGTTTGAAGAAGAGGATCCCATGACCCCATTATGTTTCTTCCTTTTAAATACTTTGTAATTTTGGCAGGTTACTTAAAACCTATAAAACAATGATAATGGTCATGTTCATAGCAGCTACAGAGGCTGAAAGGCAAACTATAGTAAATTACCCACTGCAGTATGTGGGAACAGAGGCCGTAGGTAAATAGACATGTTGCTCTCTTCGCTTCATTCTTCCCATAGATGTTCAGATGTATTTGAGGAAGTAAGCTTGTCAAATTCTTTGCTCTACATTAATATTACATCAAAAATTGTGTGTGTGTGTGTGTGTGTGTGTGTGTGTGTATATATATATATATGTCAGATATTCTACTGAAATTCTACCTGCTTAACTATTTAACATATAAAGATATTACACATGCATTATTTATAGGATATGGAGAATTTTAAGTTTCTCTTCTTTGGGAAAATGAAATGTGAATAGAAGTAAAGTGTACAACTTGTGGAAAAAAGCTTTAGTATCCTGTTCAGCACTTGCTGTTTCCCCTGCTATGGAGACATTTATTACAAATAGTGGGACTCTGGTAGCCTGTATTTCTGAGTAAGGCTGACAGGAAACAGCCACCAGCTAAAACGTGAATGAAAATTTAGTACACACACAAAAATAAACTCTGTTGTATAATCCATTGAGCTTTAAAAGTTGTTTGCTACTGCAGCATTTTCTAGGTTAGTATGAGAATCATAAAACGGAAATTGAGGAAGATTATGCCATTGGCTTTATTTTCCTCTGGGGCTATACTTCTCTCTTGGGGCAAGATGCTAACTAATCCCCTCGTTTTGCATTCATAAAACAATTTTTATAAATATTTATTTAAACACTTATAAGTTTTAACTACCAGGGCTGAGTATTTGGAAATAATTGTTTGAAAACCAAGAAGATAATTCTAATAAAAATTCTATTCTACATGAGCCTATGCTTTTGCTAGTAACACATGTACATAAGCATTCACCCCATCACTAGTTAATTCCAAGAGTAAGAGGAATGAAAAAACACTGATATTGTCGGAAGTCCATCTAAGCCTTGTAAATACTATATGTCTAGAAACCCTCATGTACTTGTTGTTGTTTAGTTGCTAAGTCATATCTGACATTTTGCATCCCTGTAGTATGCAGTGTGCCAGACTCCTCTATCCTCCACTATCTCCCAGAGTTTACTCAAATTCATGTCCCTTGAGTCAGTGATGCTGTCTCACCATCTTATCCTCAGCTGCCCTCTTCCCCTTTTGCCTTCAATATTTCCAGCTTTAGGGTCTTTTGCAACGTGTTGGCTCTTCATATCAGCTGGCCAAATTATTAGAGCTTCAGCATCAGCATCAGACCTTCCAATGAATATTCAAGGTTGATTTCTTTGAGGATTGACCGGTTTGGTCTCCTTGCTGTCCAAGGGATTCTCAAGAGTCTTCAATAGCACCACAGTTTGAAAGTATCAATTCTTCAGCACTCAGCTTTCTTTCTGGTCCAGCTTTCACATCCAAACATGACTACTGGAAAAACCATATGTTTGACTATATGAACCTTTGTTGGCAAAGTGCTTTTAAATATGCTATCTAAGCTTGTCATAGCTTTCCTTCCAAGGAGCAAGTGCCTTTTAATTTCATGGCTACAGTGACCATCTGCAGTGATTTTGGAGCCCAAGAAAATAAAATATGTCACTGCTTCCACTTTTCCCCTTTCTATTTGCCATGAAGTGTTGGGACTGGATACCATGATCTATCTTTGTTTTGTTTTGGGTTTTGTTTTGTTTTATGCCAGCTTTTTCATTCTCTACTTTCTCCCTTATCAAGAGGCTCTTAATTTCCTTTTTACCTTCTATCAATAGAGTACTTACTAGTGTCTTGGAAAATAAAAAGACTCACAGATCCCTGCTTTGTTAGAAACAATTACACAGGAGCCTCTGGACTGAGAATTACTGTACTATTACCAGAAACTCTAGTCCACTACTTGGTTATGCAACTTAGGTAAATCTTTGAGTAGAGATCTCTAATTTCAGCTCCAGCATGTAAATAGAAAAAAAAAAAAAAAAAACTGCTCACTCTCATGCTCACAGCACGAAAAATCTGGACAAACTGAAAACTGACAGCTCTTCTTACATCCACATATCTGAGGTTGTAGTGCAAACCTTTACCACAAATCTAGAAAGACAGGTAACTATGGTCAGCTTATTGGAGCAAAAGCTGCTGGGAGCATGAACTGGGAGAAACACTTAATTGACAATTTTGAGGAATTGCTGGAGGCTAAGTGTGGACTAGCATGTGACTGAAAAACTCCTCATGCCCATTTCATGAGCTTTCCTCCAGGAACCCAGCCAGATTCTCATGGAGAGAATTCTAAGTATCTGTAGTAGCAGAGGAATAGTAATTGTAAAATTACCAAAGTCTTAGATCTTGCCAGGGTAAATAATTTCATCAGAATGCAACCCTAAAACTTTATCCCCATTGAATTTTTAGCTTAAAGGTAATTTTATTTCAGGGGTGCTCCTTCCTACAAGGCTTTTATTGAAATCATGCAGTTCCATCTGAAACCAGGCTCCCTAAATTTGAGCCTCAGTGAGCAGACATCTTTGTCCATACCCTCACAGATGGTTCCTGGCTCCTGCTTAGCAAGACTTTATTTAGTATCCTCCTTCCTCATCACCCATACACAAATCACACAAATACAGACATGCTTGCCAAAGTATCTGTTATTGACTTATTTTAGGGATGGGTTATATGATGAAGACAAGGCTCCCCTGGTAACTCAGACAGTAAAGAATCTGCCTGAAATATGGGAGACCCAGGATTGATTCCTGGATTGGGAAGATCCCCCTGAGAAGGGAATGGCTCCCAATCCAGCATTTTTGCCTGGAGAATTCCAAGGATAGAGGAGCATGGTGGCTTACAGTCCATGGAGTTTCAAAGAGTCAGATGTGACTGAACAACTAACAAACTTAAATATGAAGAAGAGCATTTTATGTGACCGTGCAGGAAAAGGCTGTTCTCAATGTAAACTTCATGTGACTTTTTAAAGATAAACTAAGAAATGATTTTGTATTTCTTTTTTTAATATAAACTTATTTATTTTAATTGGAGGCTAATTACTTTACAATATTATATTGGTTTTGCCATACATCAACATGAATCTCCCATGGATGTACATGTGTTCCGGATTCTGAAACCTCCTGCCACCTCCCTCTCCATCCCATCTCTCTGGGTCATCCCAGTGCACCAGCCCTGAGCACCCTGTACCATGCATTGAATCTGGACTGATGATTCGTTTCATATATGATAATACAGGATAATATGATAATATACATGTTTCAGTGCCATTCTCCCAAATCATCCCATCCTCTCCCGCAGAGTCCAAAAGACTATTCTATACATCTGTGTCTCTTTTGCTGACTTGCATACAGGGTTATCATTACCATCTTTCTAAATTCCATATTTATGTGTTATTATACTGTATTCCTGTTTTTCTTTCTGGCTTACTTCACTCTGTATATTAGGCTCCAGTTTCATTCACCTCATTAAAACTGACTTAAATATTCTTTTTAATGGCTGAGTAATACTCCATTTTGTATATATACCATAGCTTTCTTATCCATTCATCTGCTCACAGGCNTATTTATGTGTTATTATACTGTATTCCTGTTTTTCTTTCTGGCTTACTTCACTCTGTATATTAGGCTCCAGTTTCATTCACCTCATTAAAACTGACTTAAATATTCTTTTTAATGGCTGAGTAATACTCCATTTTGTATATATACCATAGCTTTCTTATCCATTCATCTGCTCATAGGCATCTAGGTTGTTTCCATGTCCTGGCTATTATAAACAGTGCTGCAATGAACGTTGAGGTACACATGTCTCTTTCAATTCTGGTTTCCTCAATGTGTATGCCCAGCAGTGGGATTGCTCGCAGTTCTATTTTCAGTTTTTTAAGGAATCACCCAATGTTCTCCATAGTAGCTGTACCAGTTTGCATTCCCACCAGCAGTGTAAGAGGGTTGCCTTTTCTCCACACCCTCTTCAGCATTTATTGCTTGTAGACTTTTGGATAGCAGGCATTCTGACTGGTGTGAAATGGTAACTCACTGTGTTTTTGACTTGCATTTCTCTGATAATGAGTGATGTTGAGCATCCTTTCATGTGTTTGCTAGCCATCTATATGTCTTCTTTGGAGAAATGTCTTTTTAGTTCTTTGGCCTATTTTTTGATTGGGTCACTTGTTTTTCTGGAATTGAGCTGCAGGGGTTGCTTGTATATTTTTGAGATTAACTCTTTGTCAGTTGCTTCATTTGCTATTATTTTCTCCCATTCNTTATTTCTTTGGAATGAATGATGCTAAAGCTGAAACTCCAGTACTTTGGCCACCTCATGCGAAGAGATGACTCATTGGAAAAGACTTTGATGCTGGGAGAGATTGGGGGCAGAAGGAGAAGGGGACGACAGAGGATGAGATGGCTGGATGGCATCACTGACTCGGTGGACATGAGTCTCAGTGAACTCCGGGAGTTGGTGATGGACAGGGAGGCCTCCGTGCTGCAATTCACGGTGTCACAAAGAGTCGGACATGACTAAGCGACTGTACTGAACTGAACTGATTTAGATACTCATATGTTTTTTATCTTTCAATTTGTTAATGGTGTGTGTTACATTGATTGATCTGTGGATATTGGAGAATCCTTCATCCCTGGGATAAAGCCCACTTGGTCATGATGTATGATTGAANGCAATTCACGGTGTCACAAAGAGTCGGACATGACTAAGCGACTGTACTGAACTGAACTGATTTAGATACTCATATGTTTTTTATCTTTCAATTTGTTAATGGTGTGTGTTACATTGATTGATCTGTGGATATTGGAGAATCCTTCATCCCTGGGATAAAGCCCACTTGGTCATGATGTATGATTGAAGTGTTGTTGGATTCTGTTTGCTAGAATTTTGTTAAGGATTTTTGCATCTATGTTCATCAGTGATATTGGCCTGTAGTTTTCTTTTTGTGGCATCTTTGTCAGGTTTTGATATTAGGACAATGGTGGCCTCATAGAATAAATTTCGATGTTTACCATCCTCTACAATTTTCTGGAAGAGTTTGACTAGGATAAGTATTAGCTCTTCTCTAAATTTTTGGTAGAATTCAGCTGTGAAGCCGTCTGCTCCTGGGCTTTCGTTTGCTGGAAGATTTTTGATTACAGTTTTGATTTCCATGCTTGTGATGGGTGTGTTAAGATTTTAAATTTCTTCCTAGTTAAGTTTTGGAAAGTTATGCTTTTTTTAAAATTTGCCCATTTCTTCCAAGTTGTCCATTTTATTGTCATATAGTTGCTGATAGTTGGTTCTTATGATCCTTTGTATTTCTGTGTCATCTGTTGTGATTTCTCCATTTCCATTTCTAATTTTGTTAATTTGATTCTTCTTCTGTTGCTTCTTGATGAGTCTGGATAATGGTTTGTCAATTTTATTTATCTTCTCAAAGAAACAGCTTTTGGCTTCGTTGATTTTTGCTACGGTCTCTTTTCTTTTGCATTTATTTCTGCCCCAATTTTTAAGGTTTCTTTCCTTCTACTAACCCTGGGGTTCTTCATTTCTTCCTTTTCTAGTTGCTTTAGGTGTAGAGTTAGGTTATTTATTTGACTTTTTTCTTATTTCTCAAGGTAAGCCTATATTGCTATGAACCTTCCCCTTAGCACTGCTTTTACAGTGTTCCAATGGTTTTGGGTTGTTGTGTTTTCATTTTCATTTGTTTCTATGCATATTTTGATTTCTTTTTTGATTTCTTCTGTGACTTGTTGGTTATTCAGCAGCGTGTTGTTCAGCCTCCATATGGTGGAATTTTTAATAATTTTTCTTCTGTAATTGATACCTAATCTTACTGTATTGTGGTCAGAAAAGATGTTTGGAATGATTTAAATTTTTGTTAATATACCAAAGCTAGATTTATGGCCTAGAATATTATCTATCCTGGAGAAGGTTCTGTGTGTGCTTGAAAAAAAGGTGAAATTCATTGTTTTGGGGTGAAATATCCTATAGATATCAATTAGGTCTAATTGGTCTATTGTATCATTTATAGTTTTTGTTTCCTTGTTAATTTTCTGTTTAGTTGATCTATCCATAGCTGTGTGTTGGGTATTAAAGTCTCCCACTATTATTGTGTTATTGTTAATTTCCCTTTTCATACTTGTTAACATTTGTCTTACATATCACGGTGATCCTATATTGGGTGCATATGTATTTATAATTGTTATATATTCTTCTTAGATTGATCCTTTGATCATTGTATAGTGTTCTTCTTTGTCTCTTTTCAAAGCTTTCGTTTTAAAGTCTATTTTATCTGATAAGAGTATTGCTATTCCTGCTTTCTTTTGGTCTCTATTTGCATGGAATATCTTTTTCCATCCCTTCACTTTCAGTCTGTATGTATCCCTTGTTTTGAGATGGGCCTCTTTTAGACAACATATATACGAGTATGATCCCATTGCCATTTACTTTATTGTTTGGGGTTCAAATTTATTATTCCCTTTCTGTGTTTCCTGTCTAGAGAAGATCCTTTAGCTTTTGTTGGAGAGCTGTTTTGGTGGTGCTGAAGTCTCTCAGCTTTTGCTTGTCTCTAAAGCTTTTGATTTCTCCTTCATAGTTGAATGAGATCCTTACTGGGTACAATAATCTGGGCTGTGTGGATTATTTTCTTTCATCACTATAAGTATGTCCTGCCATTCCCTGCTGGCCTGAAGAGTTTCTATTGAAAGATCAGCTGTTATCCTTATGGGAATCCCTTTGTGTGTTATTTGTTGTTTTTCCCTTGCTGCTTTTAATATTTATTCTTTGTGTTTGATCTTCGTTAATTTGATTAGTATGTGTCTTGGGGTGTTTTGCCTTGGGTTTATCCTGTTTGGAACCCTCTGGGCTTCTTGAAGTTGGGTGATTATTTCCTTCCCCATTTTAGGGAAGTTTTCAACTATTATCTCCTCTAGTATTTTCTCATGGTCTTTCTTTTTGTCTTCTTCTTCTGCTACTCCTATGATTCCAATATTGGAGCATTTCATATTGTCTCTGTGATTGTCTCTGAGATTGTCCTCATTTCTTTTAATTCGTTTTTCTTTTTTCCTCTCTGATTCATTTATTTCTACCATTCTATCTTCTACCTCACTAATCCTATATTCTGCCTCTGTTATTCTATGGTTGCTTCCCTCCAGAGTGTTTTTGATCTCATTTATTGCATTATTCATTATATATTAACTTTTTTTATTTCTTCTAGGTCCTGGCTGAACATGTCTTGCATCTTCTCGATCCTTGTCTCCAGGCTATTTATCTGTAACTCCATTTTATTTTCAAAATTTTGAATCATTTTCACTATCATTATTAGGAATTCTTTATCAGGTACATTCCCTATCTTTTCCTCTTTTGTTTCANATATTAACTTTTTTTATTTCTTCTAGGTCCTGGCTGAACATGTCTTGCATCTTCTCGATCCTTGTCTCCAGGCTATTTATCTGTAACTCCATTTTATTTTCAAGATTTTGAATCATTTTCACTATCATTATTAGGAATTCTTTATCAGGTACATTCCCTATCTTTTCCTCTTTTGTTTCATTTGGTGGGCATTTATCCTGTTCCTTTACCTGCTGGGTATTTCTATGCCTTTTCATCTTGTTTATATTGCTGTGTTTGAGTTGGCCTTTCTGTATTCTGACAGTTTGTGGAGTTCTCTTTATTGTGGAGTTTCCCTGCTGTGGGTGGGCTTCGATGGATGGCTTGTCAATGTTTCCTGGTTAGGGAAGCTTGTTTGGTGTTCTGGTGAGTGGAGCTGGATTTCTTCTCTTTGGAGTGCAATGAAGTATCCAGTAATGAGTTATGCAATGTCATTGTGTTTGGTATGACTTTGGGCAGCTTGTATATTGAAGCTCAGGGCTGTGTTCCTGTGTTGCTGGAAAATTTGTGTGTTATATTTTGTTTTGAAACTTGTTGACCCTTGGGTGGTGCTTGGTTTCAGTGTAGGTATGGAGGTATTTCATGAGCTACAATTGATTAATGTTCCCTGGAGGCAGGAGTTCTCTGGTGTTCTCAGGTTTTGGACTTAAGCCTCCTACCTCTGGTTTTTAGTCTTAATCTTAAAGTAGCCTCCAGACTTCTCCAACTCTATAGCACCAATGATAAAACATCTACGTTAAAGATTAAAAGTTTCTCCACAGTGAGGGACATCAGAGAGGTTAACAGAGTTACATGGAGAAGAGACAAGGGAGGAGGGAGGTAGAGAATACCAGGAGAAGAAGAGTGGGAATTAAAAGAGGAGAGAGCAAGCTAGCCAGTAATCAGTTCCCTATGTGTTCTCCACAGTCTCAACCACTCAGATATGTTCATGGAGTTATACAGAAAAGAGAAGAAGGAGGGAGACACATGTGGCCAGGAGGATAAAGCGGGGAATCAAAAGGAGAGAGACAGATCCAACCAGTAATCAATTCCCTAAGTGTTCTCCATAGTCCAGAACACATAAAGAGATTCACAGATTTGGGTAGAGAAGAGAAGGGGGAGGGAGGAGATATAGGCGACCTGGTGGAAAAAAAGGAGATTCCAAAGAGGGAGAGAGCAGTCAAGCCAGTAATCTCTCCCCCAAGTAAAAGTGGGTCCTGAAGATTGGGTTCTCAAAGATACAAAATTGATAAAAAATACCAAAAAGCAAAGATTAAAAATCTAGAGTCGATGTTGAATTCTCAAAAATACAGTATTAAAGAAAAAAACAAAGTTATAAAAATTATCAAATATATATATATATATATGAAGTTTGCTTTAAAAATAAGGCCTTTTTTTGCAAAGTAATAGTAAGTTATAAAAATGAAAATTAAAGGAGTAATAGGGGACTTAAAAATAAAACGAATTTTTAAAAAATTAAAGAATGATAATAGTAAAAATATATCTAGGACTGTCTCTGGTGTTGTTGTGGACAGAGTGGGGTCAGTTCATTTTCAGATAGTTCCTTGATCCAGTTTATACTTCTCATGATCTATAGACTCCTTCTATGTAGTTGGTACTAACTACAGGGTTTTAGTCTATTGCACCTCACTTCCTAGGTGGTTCCCTCTGTTTTTCCTTCTGATTGCTGGTCTCTTCAGTGTCTAATTTCCACCCTGACACAAGGAAGTGGTAGTGGACACTTTTTTAGGCTCACTTGTTTCAGTTGCAGCCATGAAATTAAGAGATGCTTACTCCTTGGAAGGAAAGTTATGACCAACCTCGATAGCATATTAAAAAGCAGAGATATTACTTTGCCAACAAAGATCCATCTAATCAAGGCTATGCTTTTCCCAGTGGTCATGTATGGATGTGAGAGTTGGACTGTGAAGAAAGCTGAGAGTCAAAGAATTGATGCTTTTGAACTGTGATGTTGGAGAAGACTCTTGCGAGTCCCTTGGACTTCAAGGAGATCCAACCAGTCTCTCCTAAAGGATATCAGTCTTGGGTGTTCATTGGAAGGACTGATGCTGAAGCTGAAACTCCAATACTTTGGCCACCTCATGCAAAGAGTTGAATCATTGGAAAAGACCCTGATGCTAGGAGGGATTAGGGGCAGGAGGAAAAGAGGATGACAGAGGATGAAATGGCTAGATGGTATCACCAACTCGATGGATATGAGTTTGGGCAAACTCCGGGAGTTGGTGATGAACAAGAGCCTGGTGTGCTCTGATTCATGGGGTCGCAAAGAGTCAAACACAACTGAGCGACTGAACTGAACTGAACTATTCACTTATGCTGCGGGGAGGGAGGAACACTGCAAAGAAATAATATTGGGTGTGCTCGCAGTGTCTCGGCCACACTGATTTTGCCCCTGCTCACAGTGTATGTGCTTTCCCTGTCTACACTGCTTAGGCTTTAGGTTGCTCAGCTGTGGAGCTCTCTGAGGCCAGCCCTGTCTTGTATGCACTTCCCAGGTCTAAGCCACTCAGGTTCAGGTACTCGGGTACTCTACAAAGGTGCAGACTCAGTTGGGCCTGCTTTTTGTGCCCTTTCCAGGTCCTAGCAGTTCAGGTGACTAAGTGCTTGCAGTCACTGAGACTTATTGCCTCCCCAATGCCTGCTGCTCGGTTTTCTGGATGTACAACTGGTGCACCTTCTCAGGTGTACCATGTGTCTCTTCTAGGGAGCTGATGTCAGGCTGCAACCCTCCTGGTGGATGCTGACCATCCAGAATCCCAAGAAGTCTTCGTTAGCAACGAAGTCTGCTGGAAGTTTGGTACATGATGCCTCTTTGGGGCCGTGATTGCCCCCTTATGGTTCTAGCTGCCCTTGCCTGCCTGCCTCTGGTAGGGATGAGCTGGTCAGCAGCCAGCTAGCTCTGCTCAGTCTTTTGTTCTGTGAGCGGGCCTGGCTGTGTCTTAGGTTAGGGTTTTTTGCAGGATAGCTACCCCACAGTCTGGTTTGCTAGCTCAAGTTAGTTCCCTCAGATTGCCCTCTGGGCCTTCAAGACCAGTCCTTACTCTAAACAATGCAGTCTGTGCCTCCCTGCCCAGTCCCTGCTTGCTAGTGGTAGATGGGGGCATCTGCGCTGCTTCTCCACTGGTTGTTACTGTTGTCCATGTAATCTGTGGGTTTTAATTATTTATTTATTTTTCCTCTCAGTTATGTTGCCCTCTGAGGTTCCAAGGCTTGCCACAGACTTGCCAGTAAGAGTGTTTCCTGGTGTTTGGAAACTTCTCTCTTTTTTAAGACTCCCTTTCCGGGATGGATTTCCATCCCCACCTCTTTTGTCCCTCTTTCTATCTTTTATGTTTTGTTTTTTTTTTCTTACCTCCTTTCAAAGACAATGGGTTGCTTTTCTGGGTGCCTGATGTCCTCTGCTCCAAAATCACTGCAGATGATGATTGCAGCCATGAAATTAAAAGACACTCCTTGGAAGGAGGGTTATGACCAACTTAGATAGCATATTCAAAAGCAGAGGCATTACTTTGCCAACAAAGGTCTGTCTAGTCAAGGCTATGATTTTTCCAGTGGTCATGTATGGATGTGAGAATTGCACTGTGAAGAAAGCTGAACGCCGAAGAATTGATGCTTTTGAACTGCAGTGTTGGAGTAGACTCTTGAGAGTGCCTCGGACTGCAAGGAGATCCAACCAGTCCATTCTAAAGGATATCAGTCCTGGGTGTTCTTTGGAAGGAATGATGCTAAAGCTGAAACTCCAGGACTTTGGGCACCTAATGTGAACAGTTGACTCACTGGAAAAGACTCTGATCCTGGGAGGGGTTGGGGACAGGAGGATAAGGGAATGACAGAGGATGAGATGGCTGGATGGCATCACCGACTTGATGGACATGAGTTTGAGTGAACTCCAGAAGTTGGTGATGGACAGGGAGGCCTCCGTGCTGCAATTCATGGAGTCTCAAAGAGTCGGACATGACTGAGCGACTAAACTGAACTGAACTGAACTGATGTCCTCTACCAGAATTCAGAAGTTGTTTTGTGGCATTTACTCAGTGTTCAAATGTTCTTTTGATGGATTTGTGGGTGAGAAAGTGGTCTCCCCATCCTATTCCTCCACCATCTTAGGACAGCCTCTGATTTTGTATTTCTGAAAAGAAAAAAATATGCCTCATCAGGCCACTACTGAAAATTGGGTGAATTTATTTATGCTTACTGATGAGTGGTAGCTTTGCTTCCTGATAATTGTATATTTAAAGAAAAAATGATTTTACTACATATTTTATAGAATCTTAAGATAATAGTGTAAGTGTTTCTCAAAGCGCTTCAGGTATGGAAAAATGCAGTTAAAAATGGAAATTTAGAGAAACCAGAATTGTATAGATAATGGAAATAATGATCATACTTAAGAAAAATACGTTTTAAAAAAGTCAGTGATTCAGTGTTGAAATGGAGAATATTTTTGCTTAAAAAGAGACCCTGATGGCTCAGTCAGTAAAGAATACAGCTGCAATGCTGTGACTTGGGTTTGATTACTGGGTTGGGAGGATCACCTGGAGGAGAGAATGGGCAACCCACTCCAGTATTCTTGCCTGGAGAATCTCCATGGACAGAGGAGCTTGGCAGACTGCTGTCAATGGGGTCACAAAGAGTCGGACATGATGGAGTGACTGCTACTGCTGATGCTAAGTCTCTTCAGTTATGTCCAACTCTGTTCGACCCCATAGATGGAAGCCCATCAGGCTCCCCTGTCTCTGGGATTCTCCAGTCAAGAATACTGGAGTGAGTTGCCATTTACTTCTCCAAAGCATGAAAGTGAAAGGTGAAAGTGAAGTCGCTCAGTCAGTCCGACTCAGCGACCTCATGGACTGCAGCCTACCAGGCTCCTCCATCCGTGGGATTTTCCAGGCAAGAGTACTGGAGTGGGGTGCCGTTGCCTTCTCTGAATGGAGTGACTAAGCATGCACAAAAGGGATTCAGAAGAAAGAGAACCCATAATGAAGGCAAACAACCTATGGAGAGTTAGGAAACCTGTGCAGGGATATTGATAATTTGCTTAACTTACTGAATGGGGATTGATTTGGAATTATAGAAACAGAATCTTGTGATGAATTGTTAAGGAAACAGGACATGAACTTTTCAAAAATTTTGATAAATTGTGCTTTTGAGAAGATTACATTTAAAGCAAAAGAAAGAGAAATCAAATATTTTCCTATAACAGTACAAAGTAAAAAGAAAAGGACAGTAGTTTTGATCTAGGTTTAGTGATTTTTAAGATAGTTGTATTTGAAGGGTATAGCTGCAAAGAGAATATCACAAACGTCGTCAGAAGAGGTGAAGAAGTTCTTTCAACAGCACTTTAAAATCTAGAGACACACAAAGAGGGAATGCAGAAAAATGTTAATAAATTTGAGCTTACTGTTTGGGAATAGTTTTTGACTGAAGCTATTAATAGTGAGTAAAGTCGCTCAGTCGTGTCCGTCTCTCTGCGACCCCATGGACTGTAGCTTACAAGGCTCCTCTCTCCATAGGATTCTCCAGGCAACAGTACTGGAGTGGGTTGCCATTTCCTTCTCCAGGGGATATTCCCAACCCAGGGGTCGAACCTGGATCTCCCGCATTCCAGTCAGATGCTTTAACCTCTGAGCCACCAGGGAATTAATAGTTATCCACAAATACTCATTTGCTTTTCTCTCAGACTGTCTCCTGGCCACATGGTTTTTGCCCTGACATTACATTCCTTAGTCATCCTTGTTATTTGTGACCATGTAATCAAGTTCTGGGCAAAGATAAGTGGATAGTGTTGATATGTGCTATTTTGGTCCATGATCTTAAAAGCAATACAAGTGCATTCTCTCAGCCTTTTCTCCCTTCCAGCCTCTGGCAGACTTTGAAATTGTTGCTACATTCTTCGACCAGCTATCACTCAGTTCCTAGCTCTTTTATATAAAATAAAAGGAATCACAGATAGAAGGTGCTCTCTCAGGTCTGAGTCATGTCTGATACACAAAATAATAGCAAACATATTTCTTGTTTAAGTTACGATTGCGGGGGGGGGGGCACTGTTGCGTTGTTACAATGGCCTAGTTCCTATCCTTTATATAATGTCCCTATAAAAGGAACTCGTTGTGATAATTTCATTGAGGTGTTTATTGAAATATACAGAAATCTAACATCCAGACTAGATTAAAATGATCAAATATACAGTTATGTTTTCAACAATACAATGTTCACAATCCAATGCTCTTCTCCATTGTATATCAAAATACTCATAATGAACCTTGTGTTGTAAATTGCACAGAAGGTTTTAAATTAACAAATAAAATTGCCTCCAACTCTGGAGGCACTCCATGAATATTCCATGTAATGCTAAAGTAAGGTTATTGTTTTAGCTACTTTGGTAGAGGATCATTTAACTTCAGTGACCACCTAAACAAAGAAATTTAAATAATCCCTGATACATTTTGGTTTACATATGTCCTCAGCTTTCCAAATAAATTACTAATCTTGACTTGGTTCCTCTCAGTTGATTTGCCTCCTCCCCTGCCAAACCAAATGAAACCAAACACTATCACTCAGTTCCTAGCCCTTTTATATAAAATAAAAATAACTGCATATTTTAAAAAAGCAAAAGTTTTTACTATTGCTGATGTTATTACTTTTTTATTAAATTTCAAGATTTACAAAAGCTTTCATTACAAAAACCTTTTTCAAGATAGACTTGTCTCTACCTGTGACAATAATAGTAAGGAGAGGCTTGAGTTTTTAAAGTAGTCAGTGGATTAAATGTATTGCAGCCTTTATGTAACTCCATTTGTGCCAGTCAAGACTTTGTTAAGCACTTCTCAGTTTATTCTCCAGAGTGTGCTGACCAGACTCTGTAATCTCATGGAAAGGTAACTGAAGTGTTACCACTTCCCAGCTGAAGTGTTTGGAGAAGTGATGGGAAATCAGTGCCCAGAAAGAGCACTTAGTTCTGTTTTTAACCATAAATGTCAAAGAGCAGGACCATAAGTGTTTCTCTCTGTTTCGGGAAAGTGTTCTGAATTCGAACAACTTTCTTTTTGTTTTCTCTTAGACTATGAATTTAGAAGGAATGGGGCGTGAACTGACCTTCCAGCCAGGATTTATTGTCTTAACACATTTCCTTTGAATAGCAACCCACTGTATGCATATAGTTTCCATTTCATTCAAGTGCAGTTCTCTCCTATTTTTCACAGTATTTATTCCCATTAAATAATCTTGTTCCAAATTTGCCCATGCTCAGGGAATTCCTAACTGAAATATATTTCCAGGTGTGGGAGATTTCACACAACAGATCTTCTTGATTAATTCTGTTCTAATAATTTCTGTAATACAAGGCAGTGGTTCTGGCCTTTCAGATCTTATACAGAAATGACAAATCATGCCTTTTAACAGAATGCCCTCAAAAATGTATTCTGATATGTGGCTAAAATATATTGCTGATAAGTTCCTGTATCATATTTCTTGGATTGTTAATTCAGTAAATATTTTCTAAGAACATCTGTTAGCTGTGTTACTATATTAGGTTTTAGAGTTATAAAAATAATTAATATGGCTCACTACCCCCAGGAGTTACAAGTATATATAAGGAATTCAGTCAATTGCTGACTTAACTGATTATCAAGAAGTTAGGAATTGTCAGGGCATGGAAGCAATGTTTGGACCCTATCAAACATTGGGTGCAATACTCCTATTCTTATGAACCTAAAAGAAGTTGAGAATAAGCAAACATAATTTTCACATAGAAGTATAAAACCAGTCTTTAATTTGTGAGTTCTCGTTACAGTTTCAGAAAAGGCAATGTCACCCCCACTCCACTACCCTTGCCTGGAAAATCCCATGGACAGAGGAGCCTGGTAGGCTGCAGTCCATGGGGTTGCAAAGAGTCGGACATGGCTGAGAAACTTCACTTTCACTTTTCACTTTCATACATTGGGGAAGGAAATGGCAACCCACTCCAGTGTTCTTGCCTGGTGAATCCCAGGGATGGGGGAGCCTGGTGGGCTGCCGTCTATGGGGTCGCAGAATCAGACACGACTGAAATGATTTAGCAGGAGCAGCAGCATTACAGTTTCTAATACCTTGTTAATAAATGGTGACTATGTTTAGGTGTGTGGTTAACAGGGTAGGTTGATTTCTCATAAGAACCTAGTGCAGGGCTCCTGAAATGAACACTCACATGCAAACATAATTTCATCCTTATAATTTCTAAAACAGTGTGAGAACTAATTCCACTGAGTCAATGNCTAATACCTTGTTAATAAATGGTGACTATGTTTGGGTGTGTGGTTAACAGGGTAAGTTGATTTCTCATAAGAACCTAGTGCAGGGCTCCTGAAATGAACACTCACATGCAAACATAATTTCATCCTTATAATTTCTAAAACAGTGTGAGAACTAATTCCACTGAGTCAATGCAGATGCACAAATATTCTCTCAGAGGTACATCATTATAGATGGCAGGTAGCAGTCCCCATGCTCTTTGTGGAATGAATAGCTGGGATTAATTCTGTCAGAATCATTGTTAGTAGATTGATCTTTCATACTGTGCATTTCTGTTAAGCCAGGTCATCAAGAAATAAGCCTGTTTACTTTTTATTTTCCTATGTTCTTGTTTTCATGACTGCTGTGTATTCTTCCTCCCTTATACCAACATTGCTGCTGCTGCTGCTGCTAAATTGCTTCAGTCATGTCCGACTCTGTGTGACCCTATAGANAATTATGATGTTAGCCATAGCTTTTTGCAGACTTTTTTTCCCCAAGTTGAGAATGTTCCTCTCTATTCCTAGTTTACAAACTTTTTTTTCATAAATGGGTGTTGTAATTTGTCAAATGCTTTTTTCTCATTTTGATCCTGTGATTTTTCTTTCCTACTCTACTGATATGGTGAATTTCATTATTTGATTTTTGAATGTTGAACCAGCTTTGCATAGCTGAGATAAATATCTTTTCTAATGGGAACTTAATATACTAACATTTGCATCCATGTTCATTAGAAATATAAGTGTGCAATGTCTTTCTCTTGTCATGCCTTTATCTGGTTTTGGTATTCGAGCAATACTCACCTCATAAAATGCATTAGGAAATACTTCCTATTTTTTATACTCTGATAGAGATTTTTTTCCTGGGAACTCATCTGAGCCTGGTGCTTTCTGTTTTAAAATATTCTTAATTATTGATTCAAGTTAGTAGATATATGCCTGTTCAGTTTTCCATTTCTTCTTGTATGAGCTTTGACTAATTATGTTTCAAGGAACTGATCCTTTTCACCTAGGTTATCAGATTTGTATATGCAGAGTTTTTAATTCTAGTTCTTTCATTATACTTTTAGTGTCCAAAAGATTTTTAGTGATGTCTTCAGTTTCATTTGTGATATTAGTAATTTGTATCTTTTTTATTCTTTATCCTGGCAGAGGCCTTTCAATATTATTGATCTTTACAANTCACCTAGGTTATCAGATTTGTATATGCAGAGTTTTTAATTCTAGTTCTTTCATTATACTTTTAGTGTCCAAAAGATTTTTAGTGATGTCTTCAGTTTCATTTGTGATATTAGTAATTTGTATCTTTTTTATTCTTTATCCTGGCAGAGGCCTTTCAATATTATTGATCTTTACAAAGAACCAACTTCAAGTTTTATTGATTTTTCTCTATGTATTTCCTGTTTCAATTTCATTGACTTCTGCTCTAATTCTTATTATTTATTTACTTCTGATTGATTTGGATTTAATTTTCTCTTTTTATAATTTCCAAAGTTGAAAACAAAGATTATTGATTTTACATCCTTCTTTTCTATTACTATCATTGTATAGTAAATTTTCCTGTAAACACTTCTTTCACTACATCTTACAATTTGTATGTTCATTTAGTTCAAAATTTTTTTTGTCCTATGATTTCTTCTTTGATTCATGTCTTCATTACCACTCTGATTAAATTGCATGTGTTTTGATATTTTCCAGTTATCTTTCTGTTATTTATTTCCACCTTAACTCCACTGTGGTCTGAAAACAGGCATTGTATGATCTGTATTCTTTTAAATATTTTAAGGTGAGTTTTGTTTCCCTGGTGGCTCTGTTGGTAAAGAATCTTCCTGCTATCCAGGAGATGCAGGTTCAATTCCCAGGTCAGAAAAATCCTCTGGAGGAAGAAACACAACCCACTCTAATATTCTTGCCTGGGAAATCCCATGGACAGAGGAGCTCAGCAGCTATAATCCATGGCATCTCAAAGAGTCAGACATGACTGAACAACTAACACATGCACTTTCTAGGTGAGTTTTACTGCCCAGAAAGTGATCTATCTTGCTGAATGTTTCACGGGAGCTTGAGAAAAATAGGTGCTCTGCTATTGTTGGGTGAAATAGTCTATAGATATTAATGTATCCTGTTAATTGAGGGTGGTGTTGAGTTCAATCCCATCTTCAGTGATTTTCTATCTGCTGAATCTGTCCATTTCTGAGGGTGAGATATTGACATATCCAGCTATGCTAGTGGATTAATCTGTTTCCCCTTACAGTTCTATTTTGCTTCATCTAGCCTGACACTCTGTTCTTAGGCATGTTCATCTTAAGAATTATTATATTGTCTTAAAGAGGTGACCCCTTTGTCATTTTGTAATGGCCTTCCTTAACCCTGATAATTTTCCTTACATTGAAGTCAGCTCTGTTTGAAATTAATATAGCTACTGCTGCTTTCTTGTGATTAGTGTCACCATTGCATATTTTTCTCCGTTTATTTTTAATATATATGTCTTTCTATTTAATGTGGGTTTCTTATAGACTACTGTATTTAAGTCTTGGCTTTTTTTATTCATTCTGATAATTTCTTTCTTTTAATTAATACATTTACACTATTGATATTCAAAGTGATAGCTGATATAGTAGAAATAACATTTATTATATTTGTTACTGTTTCTTATATGTTGCCTTTGTTCTTCCTATTTTTGTCTTTCACCATTGCTCTACCTTTGTGGTTTAAATTGAGCACTTTGTATACTTCCGTTTCCTCTCCTTTTCATCATATTAGTGATATTTAAAATTTTCTTTTTACTAATTACTTTAGAGTTTACAATATACATTTACAACTAATCCAAGCCCATTTTCAAATAACACAATACTACTTCATGAATATTATAAATACTTCATAATAACAAAATGCCAATTCTTTCCTCATGTCTCTTTTACTATTGCTATTATTCATTTTACTTATGTATAACCATATATATATATACATATATATATATGTGCAGTGTGTATATGTATATATAGAGAGAGAGATACAGGCACACACATGCATAAGGAGCTTCTGAGATGGCTCAGTGGTAAAGAATCTGCTTGCCATTACAGAAGATTCAAGAGACACGTTTCTATTCCTGGGTAGGGAAGATATCCTGGAAAAGGAAATGGTAACCCACTCTCATATTCTTACCATGAAAATTCCGTGAAGAGGAGCCTAGCAGAATATAGTGCATGGGGTCACAAAGAGTCAAATATGACTGAGCATGAGTACACCTACCGCACATAAGATGTATGTATAAGAATACATAGATAGTTGCTATTATCATTTTGAACAAATTATCTATCAGCTCAAATAAGAACAAGAAAGTTTTTATTTTACCTTCACATATTCCTTCTTTGATCATCTTTTTTTTATTTTTTTCTTCATGTAGATATCACCTACTGATCTGTATTATTTTCCTTATCTCTGAAGGACTTCTAACATTTTCTCTCAATTTCAGAAAAAATCTATTTCTCTTTATTTTGAAAAACAATTACATAAGATACAGAATTATAATTTAATAGGGTATTTGTTTGTGGGGGAAGGTTGTTTGTTTTGTTTTCTATCTCAATCCTTTAACTATTTAATGCCATTCTCTTTTTTTCTTGTCTGGTTTCTAAATAAGATGTGATTCTTATATTTGTTCCTCTAAAGGTTAAGATGTTTTTTCCCTTCTGTTTTTTTTAGACATATATTTTTTTAATCTTTAAATTTTTGAGGTCTGGAGATGATGTGTCTAGGTGGAATATTTTTAGGTATCTAGCTGGCTTGTTTCCTGAGTATCCTGGATCTGTGATTTGGTGTCTGACATATTTGTGGAAATTCTATTATTGTTTCAAATATTTCTTCTCTTCTTTTATCTTTCTTCTCTTTCCTGTGTTTCCATTATGTGTATGTTACTTTTTGTCATTGTCTCACAGTTCATGTATATTTGATTCCTTTTTTCTTCAGTTTTTGAGGATTCTATTGATATATATGAGTTTTCTAGCTCAGAGACTCTTTCCTAAACTATTTTCAATCAAAAAATAAGTCCATCAGAAAAATTCTTCATTTTTGTTACAGTTTTTTAAAATTATTATTATCTGTATGATGTCCTTTTGATTCTTTCCTAAAACTTTCATCACCCACCTTACATTGCCCATCTCTTCTTACTTAATATTTACTTTATCTATTAATTCCTTTAGCATATTAATCACAGTTGTTTTAAAAATCACTTTTTTTTTGGCCTTTTGTTATGTGTTCTAATTTCTTCTTGATAGAAGTATGTGATGTACAAGGTTAAAGGAAAAGGGGTAAATAGACATTTAGTAATATGGTGGTGGGCTTCCTAGGTGGCACTAGTAATGAATCTGCCTGCTAATGCAAGACATGCAGGTTTGATCCTTGACTTAGGAAGATACCCTGGAGAAGCAAATGACAACCCACTCCAATATTCTTGACTGGAAAACTACTTGGACAGAGGAGACTGATGGGCTTCAGATACATGTACAGGATGGCTAATGACATTATTGCCATCTTTACTTTTCTATTTAAAAAAATTATCTTCTGAGGCTCACATCTCTTGCTTTACCAATATTTCTTTTCCCTCATTTCTTTTAACTTCTAATAATTATAAGGTCTTATTAATGTTACCAGATTCTTCTGTGTAAGCTANGACTGATGGGCTTCAGATACATGTACAGGATGGCTAATGACATTATTGCCATCTTTACTTTTCTATTTAAAAAAATTATCTTCTGAGGCTCACATCTCTTGCTTTACCAATATTTCTTTTCCCTCATTTCTTTTAACTTCTAATAATTATAAGGTCTTATTAATGTTACCAGATTCTTCTGTGTAAGCTATGTACAATTTTGTCTGGTAAAAACGAAGCACTAGATGAACAGAAAACAAACAACACTCCACCCAATTAGACCAAGCCAAAACACGCCTGCACACAAACTTCAAACTTCTACCTACTACCTCAGTCTACCACATGTGTTATGCTACGTACACTTCTGTGTCTGGCTGATAATTTTCATTCGATTTCATATAACCCTACATCTATGTTTTACAATACATCATAAGTGGCAACAATTTCCGTGCCCACTTCAGCAATGCCAAAGGCTCTTCCAGGTCTTTTCCTAGGGAAAGTGGCATATGTATTGTGGTTTCTATTTACTCATATGACACATGCAAACCTGGGCTTCCTAGGTGTTTCTAGGGATTAAGAACCCACCTGCCAATGCAGCAGACTTGAGAGATACATGCTCTATTCCTGGGTTGGGAAGATCCCCTGGAGGAAGGCATGGTAACCCAGTCCAGTATTCTTGCCTGGAGAATCCCATGGACAGAGGAGCCTGGCAGGCTACAGTCCACANTTGGAAAAGACTCTGATGCTGGGAGGGATTGGGGGCAGAAGGAGAAGGGGATGACAGAGGGTGAGATGACTGGATGGCATCACTGACTGGATGGGCGTGAGTCTGAGTGAACTCTGGGAGTTGGTGATGGACAGGGAGGCCTGGCGTGCTGCAATTCATGGTATCGCAAAGAATCGGATACATCTGAACGTCTGAACTGAACTGAACTGAGGCAACATGGACATTAATGACTATGATCTCGCTGCTGTTGAAAATCCACATATAACCTCACAGTAGACCATCTGTACTATGTTTCCATAGCCACAGATTTAGCCAGACATGTATATATATGCACATATATGTGCATATATATGTATATGTATGCACACACACAGATATATATATGCATATATATATATATATATATAACATGCGTATACATGTTATATGTCTTCTTAACGAGATGGGAATACTAGATCACCTAACCTGCCTCTTGAANATTTAGCCAGACATGTATATATATGCACATATATATGCATATATATGTATATGTATGCACACACACAGACATATATATGCATACATGCATACATATATATAAAACATGTGTATACATGTTATATGTCTTCTTAACGAAATGGGAATACTAGACCACCTAACCTGCCTCTTGAGAAATCTGTATGCAGGTCAAGAAGCAACAGTTAGAACTGGATATGGAATAATGGACTGGTTCCATTTTGGGAAAGAAGTACATCAAGGTTGTATATTATCACTCTGCTTATTTAACTCCTATGCAGAGTACATCATGCAGAATGCGAGGCTGCATGAAGCAGAAGCTAGAATCAAGATTGTCAGGAGAAATATCAATAACCACAGATGACACCACCCCTACAGGGGAAAGTGAAGAGGAAATGAAGAGCCTCTTGATGAAAGTAAAAGAGAAGAGTGAAAAAGCTGGCTTAAAATTCAACGTTCAAAAGCTAAGATCATGCCATCCAGTCCCATCACTTCATGGCAAATAGATGGGGAAACAGTGGAAACATTGAGAGACTATTTTTCCTCGGGCTCCAAAATCACTGCAGATGGTGACTGCAGCCATGAAATTAAAAAATGCTTGCTCCTTTGAAGGAAAGTTATTATCAAACTAGATAGCATATTAAAAAGCAGAGACATTACTTTGCCAGTACANAGAGACTATTTTCCCTCAGGCTCCAAAATCACTGCAGATGGTGACTGCAGCCATGAAATTAAAAAATGCTTGCTCCTTGGAAGGAAAGTTATTATCAACCTAGACAGCATATTAAAAAGCAGAGACATTACTTTGCCAGTACAGATCTGTCTTGTCAAAATTATGGGGTTTTTTTTTTTCCCAGTAGTCATGAATTTCTGTGTGTTTGACCATAAAGAAAGCTGAGCACTGAAGAATTGATACTTTTGAACTGTGGTGTTGGAGAGGATTCTTGAGGGTCCCTTGGACTTCAAGGAGATCAAACCAGTCCATCCTAAAGGAAATGAGTCTTGAATTTTCATTGGAAGGACTGATGCTGGAGCTGAAATTCCGATACTTTGGCCACCAGATGGGAAGAACTGACTCATTTGAAAAGACCCTGATGCTGGGAAAGATTGAAGGCAGGAGGACAAGGGGACGACAGAGGGTGAGATGGTTGGGCGGCATCACTGACATGAGTTTGAGCAAGCTCTGGGAGTTTTTGATGGACAGGAAAGCCTAGGTTTCTTCACTCCGTGGGGTTGCAAAGAGTTGGACAAGACTGAGTGACTGAACTAAACTGAAACATGTTACATATACATATGTGTGTGCTCAGTTGCTTCAGTTGTGTCTGACTCTTTGTGATCCCATGGACTATGCCCACCAGGCTTTTCTGTCCATGAAACTCTCCAGGCATGAATACTGGAGTGAGTAGGCATTTCCTTCTCCGTGGGATCTTCCTGACCTGAGAATGGGTCTCCAGCATTGCAGGCAGATTCTTTACTGTCTGAGCCACCAGGGAAGCCCATATATGTATACATGTAATATGAATACATGTGTTTGTAGGCATACATATAGGTATGCACATACCTATATACATATGTATCCATTATACATATATACATACATATAAATTAGAGACATATAATTTCAGTTACTGTCTTAAAATTTCTGAATCATTTAACATGAGAAAGATCATGTGGTTAAAATAAAAACAAATCTAGAAAAATAATTTTATATGACTAGCCACTTTTCCAGTATTTTTTAAATTTTCTGTGCTTATATCAACAATAAAAAATGTACAGCTTTCTTAGAAATGAAGACATATATAACTACCTTATGGCCATGGTTTCTTTCTTTCCTTCCTATCTCCATAATCTCCATTTCTTTAATGTGAAATAAAAACTAAATTATTTAAGAGAGAAATGAGATCTTCATATATAGATCTGTTTATTAAAAACCAATTATGTCACCAATGCAGACTTATATGCATGGACTGGAACATAGTTGTTTTGATGAGTAATATTATTGTGGTCTTAAACAGCTATGTTGTGAAAATAATTGCTTTAGTCAAGGTAGAAAACATTCATTTTCAGTCCAACTGGTATAAAATTTAAAAGAAAACTCTTTAAAGCCACAATACTATGACTTATTAAAGCAACATACTTATAGATTTCTATCATGTATTCTTTAGGAAAGAGATTAAAATTAATAATTTAATATAGCAAATACTACCGGCACTTATAAATATTGCATTAGTATTATTTCCTGATAAGAAAGAATTGCATAAGAATTTTTGTGTAATATCTTAGCTAGCACAGGACAGAATTGTCCTTCTAAGAAAAGTTGCATTGACCACACTTGACATAATTATAGAATCCTGCCATATGTTTCTTGCATATGGCAAACATTTATGAGGGGCAGATAATGTGACTTGCTAGACAATGATGAAAGAAAAAAGGAAGAAATTTTAGTCTCCTGAACAACTGTGCCAATACGCACGTGATTTTCCTATAAAAGACCCCTCTAGTTGAAATTCTAGGATACAGAGTGACTTTGAAAGACAAAATTATATAGCTGGTACATGTGACAAATATAATTAAGGCCTAGATTCCACTAAGAAAAAACATACAGAGTAATTGTGAATTAGGTTTATATGAGTCACTGCATTTCCCACTCTACTCTCTGTTCTGAAATGAAATCAGGTGAGAGAAGTAAAATTTAAACTGATGAAAAATGCTTTCAAGCTTTCATAAGTACAAAGTCATAAATTTCTAAGAAGCCTGTGCATGGGGCATGACACCATTTCTTAGCAGGAATCTCCCACTTGAATATAAAGACAAGAGCACCTTGCTGTGACTTGACATAAAGAAAACAATATAGGAAAAATAATGAAGAAACAGGTTGATTTGTTAATTATTCTAGTTACTAAACAGATCTGAACAATACATATTTTATATCATCATACCTGACTGACCTTGGAGTGAGTATTTAAAGGTTACATGGTTTGTAGACAGAACATGAATGGAGACTTGGAAAGTATTCTTACTAATTTTTTCTGACATATGTGTTTAAAATTACAAAAAGTAAGACTATAGTATATGTACATATATCCTATGTACACATTTATATATAAACATAAATTTGCAATTAAAATAACAAGTGGTATGATGTTAATTTCATTGACATATAATCAGTTATGAATGTAAACTATTCATCTTCAGTTTTTGCAACTTTGTTAATCACTGTAATTAAACAGATTAGATATTTAAATATTATGTTGTATATGCATTATATTATATATTTTATAAATGTATTACTTATGATTAGATGTTATGTGTATGTGTGTGTTAGTTGCTATGTTGTGCTTGACTGTTTGCAACCCCATAGACTATAGGCCACCAGACTCCTCAGTCCATGGAATTCTCTAAGCAAGAATACTGATGTGGGTTTATTATCTTCTCCAGGGGATCTTCCCAACCCAGGGATCAAACTCAGGTCTCCTGCATTACATGCAGATTCTTTACCATCTGAGCCACCAGGGAAGCTCCTTAAATTCAAATACACACACACACACACACACACACAAACACACACACATATGACACAAGATGTGGCTGTTTGACAGCGTTGATATAATATGAAAATTTAAAGAACACATATGTAAATTTCAATTTTCTCCAGCAATTTAAACAGTAACTGGTGTTTATTCAGCACTATAAATTTGTTACCATTATCATGGAGTACAGGAAAATTTTAAGATGTACTTTCACCTATGGTGTTCCAGTATAAATCATATAGACATAACTAATATATATAACATAGTTGAAAAGGACAGCATTATTTACTGATTCAGGTGATTTGAGAAGAGTCAAATATATAACGTGCTAGCAACATGGAACTAGAAGCATTTTAAAAGCTATAGCACAATGTGGAGCATATTGACTTCAAGAGGTTCTGGAGCAAGAGTGTGCCCCAGGTGATGAATGCTGGGGATGAGAGTAGGAAGAATAAGGTCAATTAGAGACAAATGACATCATTTAATTGACAGACTTATCTGTATACTATAGCAGAAGATACAAATAAAACTTACTACATACAAGCCGGATTCTTTGAAGTGCATTAAACAAAAGATTATTTCTGTAATATGTGTAATGTGTGAACAGGTAGGCACTTTGTGGCTGGGATAGAAGGCACTCTGTAGACGTCACTTCAGCAGGCCTCAGTTCCTAGCTCTGCTTCTTAGTTCCTCAGGGTGCTGCTTCCATTCCAAGTCACCACATGATCCAGCATGCCTGCCAGGCCTCCCTTTATATTTGCATTCCTGCTTATATGCATAAGGTATATGGGAAACAGTGCCCCCTTAGGGGCAAATAGGAAATGCTAATTGTACTACGATGGTTCTTTTAAATTGTTAGTAGAATTTAATAATATAACCCAGCTAGTTTGGAGAGAGTTTAGAACATACAGCGTTTTAGCTGGGCACACTTGATCATGTTTGATTACTAAGTACAGTTGATTCTCATTACCTGCTATAGTTATACTGTCTAAAGTCACCACAGATGCTGAATTAGCAGATGCAGAAACACTGTTCCTAGGGCAAAAACAGGGCTAGTTTTCTGGGAGCCTCTAGTTAAAACATTTGCAATAAGCTATTACAATGTTTATGTTGTTTTCCACGTACTGTTGATTCATTAACACTGAACTCATTGAAAAGCTTGTATAACTCATGCCTGAAGAAAGCATTCGAACAAACCCATTTTCTCTGTACGGCACCTCATAGCCTTCTTGCATTAAGAATGCTAGATACCATTTCAGCACTATACTTGGGAGCCATTTAAAATAGTAAAACCATCCAAAAACACAACAAAAAGTGAAAGTGAAGTTGCTCAGTTGTGTCCGACTCTTTGCGACCCCACGGACTGTAGCCTACCAGGTTCCTCTGTCAAAGAGATTTTCCAGGCTAGAGTACTGGAATGGATTGCCATTTTCTTCTCCAGGGGATCTTCCCGACCCAGGGATGGAAACCAGGTCTCCGGCATTGTAGACAGATGCTTTACGGTCTGACCCACCAGGGAAGACCTCTGTTTGCAGTATGAAGGGTGAAACAGGAAGGCAGAGAGTTAGCTTGTTCAGTCTGAGCTAGGGAGGACCACCATATGGCCTCTCAGATTTTCTTCACTCTGTGTGTCTGCAGGTGACTGGGAAAACACTGTGGATACTGATTTTTGGGTTACAAAGAAGTGTTAGCAAGTAGGTGAATTGGCAAATACAAAATCCATGAATAGTGAGGATCAACTGTAATTAGTAAAAAATACATATTGAGACAGAGAAAAATTAACAGTATTGTTAATGTATTATCCTTATAATTTGATGAAAAAGCAATGATTCTCATATACTTCATGTGTTTTCTTGACTGAAAAATCTCTCAGTTCTTGTCACTGAAAACTATAAGCCACTGAGCAGCTTTGTCAGTATCTGTTTATTCTCCTCTGTGTACATTGGATAGTTCTTGACTTTCATTAGCAGGAAAGGGCAAACTTTTTGATGTGTAGCTTCAAATATGTCTTTTCTAAAAGATGCAATTTTTGCTGTAGAATTTCAGATCCACTTGCTCTACTCTATGAAAGTGAAAGCAGCCTAAAGCCACAGAGATGGAGCTAGGTGGAGTTGCAAACAGATTTTAGCAATCCTTTGATACCAAAGCATTTCAGCAAATATATAACACCAAATACCCATAAGGTGAATTGAAGTAGCATGTTTAGAATAACAATAGAATAAAATAAGAAATCTTTAGAAGTTATCCTGTGCCAGGGACTTTACATTATCAGAGGTAGGATTTTTTTTTTTTTTTTTTCTTTTTTCTTTTTTCCTTTTTCTTAGTCTCTATAATACTGAGACTCCAATAGTTGAAGTAATTTACCCAGGGCCACAGGGATAATTCATGCTAGAGGTAGTAATGAAAAACACACATCTTTCTGATCTGTTAGCTACTCTTCTTTTCTGTTACCCAAATGCTTACAAGGGCCCAGTTTAAATGCACAAGGAAACAGATCCAATTAACAAAAACAGTATAAAAATTATCACAATTTTGTAAGGATAGCCTAGTTATCCTAAGCAGAAGTGAAATTCTCTTCCATATTCATGGAAAATAAGAATGAAGGTTTGACAAACATGGACTTGAAAATCAACATGGAGTCAACATTGCAAAGAGAGCTTTGTAAAATGGCCCTGGGAGGTTACTGCGGAAGAATGAATGACTTATGCCTCTGTTACTCTGAATGGAATTGGACTTTCTGATCTAATGAAGTCATCCAGAACATTTGTCAGAAACTCACCTCAGTCTATACTTAGTGGACCCCTGCCCTAAAACAGTTTGTGATTCCTTAAGGACAAATATGTTCTGAGTTGCTTTAAGATAGATCACAGTTCTCAACAGGAAATTCTTAATAGGCTCAGGGCTTTTTGTTTTTATAAGCCCCTGACTCTTTTCTCTTCCTTAGAATTCTCTTTCAAGTTATGAGATCCTATGAATCCCAAGTTGCATTTCTTAAGACTCCTATTTGGATCCTCTTGGATTATGTTTCTGATTGCCACGGCAATCATCCTCTACATGAAAGGAGAAATTGCAGAAAGTGGACAACTGAGTATAATATGCGTTGATAAAGGAACCTGAATGAATCAGACAATTCCTATTGTAAAAAAAAAAATGCCATATTCAGAAATTACATATGCGACCACAAAACTGAAATTTAGTAGCTATCTTTGCTGATATACACATACACATAAAATCATTTCTGTGAGTATCTAAAGATCAGTTTTCTGCACAACAGGGGAAATTAATTAGCATAAAATCTTAATTTTTAAAGTGTATAAATCCCTTTATGCTAGAAAAGTCAATTATTATTTGTATCCTTTGTGAAATTCTTATTTTCTTCCTCTTTTTTTCAAAGAATCTTAGTCCACTGAGAAGGATAAAACCAACCAAGGAATGATACTATAGGCTAAACACCATCATTGTTTAGTTGAAGAAACTAAGATGCAGAGATATGAGAGATTTTCTCNACAAGGCACCTTGCACAATTAGAGCGCACAGGAGCAAGTCGCCCTCTGTCTGCCACAGCTCCAGCCCTGGGGAGGACACAGGAGCAACAGGGACTCAGGGCAGCCCTTCAGCTGGAATTCGCCTCAGTGATGGCCATGGGACCCTCAGTAGTAAAGGCTGCGGATGTCCCCGGTGGTGAGTAAGATGGTTGGCATCTTCCTGTACTTTTGTGGGTGCAGTGAATGCCCTCTGAGGGACTCCCTCTTGTCACCGAATGGCTCCAAACTGGAGGATGGGATGGCCCAAAACGGGTAAGATGTTTCCTATGCTTTTCTATGGGCCAATCATAGATATTTGTGTTCCACAGAGTTTCTGCTGCGTCTCTGTCATCCTTCAGAGATTTCCCAGAGCTATTTTCTTCAATTTGTAATGTTTTTTTTTTTATTGTTTTCTTGGGGGAGAGGAGAATTGGGCTCTCTTAGCCTACCTGCTTGCTAACGTCATCACCTGAGTTTCAGATTTTGTAACGCGTTATAGGTACATATAATGCTATCTGCCTGTCCTTGTTATGAACAAGATGCTAAAATGTATATGGTATTTTTAATTTTAATTGTTAGTAGGCCATTCATGACTTAGTGGAAAAACTGACATTTCTAAATTAGCTCCTAAATACAGCAATTTTTAGAGGAGGCATCATTAAATCATCTAATCTATTCTAAACTGTTTTGCTTTAAGAGTTCGTATTGAAGTATTAGTTTGAGTAATGATGGGCTATTAGTTGTTGTTCAGTTGCTAACTCGTGTTTTAATAGACAACAAAAGCAAAGACCTGAATTTTACTGCAATTGAAATTATATCACATGTGCAGTTTATTCCTCATTTTCCTCCATACTCATTCATATACCTCCTTCTTCTTCCCTTATCTGTTCTCTAGGGCATCGGTCCCCCAAATTTCTTGCCCCAGAGACCAATTTTGTGGAAAACAGTTTTTCCAGAGACAGGCAGATGATTCAAGACAGTACATTTATTGTGTACTTTATTTCTGTTATTATTACATCTGTTCCACCTCAGAGCATCAGGCATTAGATCCCAGAGGTTGGGGACCCCTGCTCTAGGGTAATATGGTCTCATTCTCTCATTTGCTTCTGACTGGGATTAGCAAAGGGAACACTAGGAAAATCCCGATTGTCCTTTGTCCCATGTGCTCCAAAGCTCCAAAGTTCAATGTTTTGGTATGGCAGTGTCTTATTCTACCCGAAGCAAGTCACCTGCAGTTCCCCTCAAAGACCTGGTGAATTTTGAGATCTAAGTTTGAGAATGACCCTCCGACTTTAATAGACTCTAGGAACCTCAACATCCTTTGATCTCCATACGCATATATAGGTAGTTCCCTCCTTAAAACTGCTCTTAGGAATTCTGTTAAAAAAATAACAGTAGTATTAACAATCTATACCTTGTTGAACAAAGACCATATCTGATTCTTTACAATTTTTTCATAGTGGTGGTATTACTTTAGAAAAAAGCTGAGGTAGTCAAGTTGAATTAATAAAAGCTGCATACATCCTTTAGTTATTGAAGAATAAAAGGAATCTTCTTTTCTTTATATTTCATGAAATAACTTGAATAGACATTTCATCTAAAATATGCTTTTTCATTCAATAATATTCACATTTAGATAGTATGAACTCACATGTTGTGTCCTGATTTCTTTAAAGTAGTTTACTCAATGTTTAAAGAATTTGAATTCTCAAATAATGGGGAGCTGATACTCAAAATAGTCATTGGAAAAGACTCTGATGCTGGGAGCGATTGAGGGCAGGAGGAGAAAGGGACGACAGAGGATGAGATGGCTGGATGGCATCACAGACTTGATGGGTGTGAGTCTGAGTGAACTCCAGGAGTTGGTGATGGACAGGGAGGCCTGGCATGCTGTGATTCATGGGGTTGCAAAGAGTCGGACACGACTGAGCGACTGAACTGAACTGAACTGAACTGATACTCCAAATAAGGAAATTTACAATTACCATAATATTGATACATTTTTAATACTACAAAGTTAGAATATCTGTCTTATTTATTTTTATGTCCTATTTCTTTTTATATCCCAGCACCAGTATTGGGCCCAGTAGATGCTTACTAATATTCTAAATATGCATTTATTAAATTGGTAAGTATGTGAAAAGTTAGAATCATGTAGCATTTCATAATAAAGGGCTGTCACATTTATAAGCTCTTTGGTTTTGTACAACTCCATAGCTAAAATTTTGTCATCAATTTCTCAAATGAAGAAAGAGGCATAGAAATTTTAAAAACTTTTCCAAAACCATCCATTTCCCTCAATCTGTAACAGTTTCCAGTCATAAACTGCTATAACATTGAAGCGTTTTTATTTTTCCAATGTTTTTCCCAATTTATTTTTCTTATATTTTTTAGCATATGAGTATAATTTCAGATAGGCCAGTACTTATTTAGTGCTTATTATATGTAATGTGCTCACATACTGACTTATATTATTGCTCTTTATGCTTAAGAAAGCTAATGGGATGTGCTATTATTTTTATGATCATCATCACCATTTTCATTATTATCATTATTTTATATAAGGGGAAACTGAGCCAGAGAAGGCTAAACTTTATTACTGTACTCTGCAAAAGACACATAGACATTAAATGTTGTTGTTGTTCAGTCGTGTCTGACTCTTTGTGACGCCATGGACTACAGCATGCCAGACTCCTGTGCTCTTCATTGTCCCTGGAGTTTGCTCAAATTCATGTCCATTGAGAGATGATATAATGCTAACTAAACATCTCATCTTCTGCTACTCCCTTCTCCTTCTGCCTTCAACATTAAAGATACTAGTCCATTTTAAGAAGGTATTTGTTTGCTATTAGCAATAATGAAAAATAAAACTTTTGCTAAAAATTATTAGAGCAGCAAGATAAAATCAATATTTCTCCATAATAATAAATAGCCATTGTGACGGATTTTTCAAGTACATTGATATCATTATTATATCAATTATAATATATAAATATATTATATAATTATATTGGAAAATAATTATAATGAAAAACCAGCAGTTAAAATATATGACAGTATTTTTCATATAGATGTAAAACGTCAGTGGTGCATGTTTCTTAAGACTTGGCTCAGATGATGACATATGATAGAGATCAACTCAACAGCTGTTTAAATACTAGTGTTCAAAATTGTGGAAACCTGTTTGCATGATAGGGACAGTGCATTGTAATTTCATTCACTGGGATACACATCTTTAGTTTATTTGAATAGTTCTTCTATTGAATATTTTTGTCTGTTTTTTTCAAGCCATTTCATTGGACTTGATTTTTGTCTACTGGTACTGCTGGAATTAATCTTAGACAAAGCACTATTTTCACTGTTGGGAAACTCTTATGGGAAGTTTTTTCTTCAAAATTAGTTTTTTTTTTTTTTTTAATTCCTGTTTAAAAAAGGAAGCATAAAAATAAAACTAGATTCAGCATATAATCATAACAATATCCCTCTAATTCTGTCAGTGTAAATAATAAGTATTTGATTAAATGAAATATTCAGTAAGACATATTGAAGAGCAATATCAGAAAATGCCCTAAAAATAATCTGCGTTTAACATTGAGACAGAACTCATTCTTTTAAAAAAGTTTGGTTATGTCTTTCATTTTGCTTTCAATATTTATATGTTGTTTCCTGCTTTAATTCCTTCTTTATTTCTTGGTGTTTGAGGCAATCTATTCCTTACTTCTTACTGTCCAAATAGAGAAACTTATTTGATTTGATTTATATGAGATAAAGATAAAATACTTTCATAATAGTAATGGAATTGTGAGAAAAACATTTTACTTATCATCATGGCTAAATAGATATATGAAAATTGCAATCAAAAACTTGAAAAAAAAATCCTGGTAAGGAATAGAAAATTCTGAGTTAAGCATCTGATAAGATAATAGTTGAAAATCATTTGCATATCTTAGCAATCACTTGCAATAAAATTACAGTTCAGTGGAACATAAGTCCCTACTTTTATTCATAGCTTAGCTCTTATTCAGAGAGTCTTAAAATACCTGACTTTATGTAAATGAAATAAAACCAAAAAAAAAAAAAAAGGTATATATGTGCATGCAATTGTGCATATATATACCTTGGTCTTTGCAAAGTTCAATCAGAATTCAAAATTGAAGTAGTTACCTCCTCCTACATTCACTTATGAATGTCCTCTTTTAATAAATGTTGTTAAGGAAATGACAGAAATATTGGTAAGGAATTGACATAAGATAGAGTTGCAGAAAACTATATTGCTATTCTTATGCAAGATTTCAAGACTGAAGAATAATAACACAAAAAAATGAATAACTGAAAAATAAAACACACAAAAAACAGAATTTTACTTAAGAGCTGCTATCATATAAAGGGGATGACTAGATATTAAGATATGGAAAATTTCATGTGACACTGTGCCCTTTCTATTTAAAAGTATGGTAGAATTTAATGAATTTATATGTATATGTGCATCATACATCAAGTTGAACCATATGAAACCACCAACGTTTATTATAACTACTGTTATCTATTATAAACAGTGGTTCAGATTAGTTTTATACATATTAATAATCCCTCTATCACAAAAATGTGAGGATTTGCCTCATTGAAGGCAATACTATGGAATATGTTGTCATGATTTACAAAAAAAAATCATTGATGATGTCATTTACATGACTATACCTATAACAATTTTTTTAAATCTCTAAATTATAAGGGGCATATACTTGGTCAGTAGATAAATTCATTACTTATTAAAATTGTATACATATAAATTCATGCATAATGAGTGTATCATCTTTGGATGACCTGATTGGAAATCAACACTTCCTTTGTATTTCAAAAAACAGAGACCCAATGTTAACTTCAAGAAATTTATTTTCTTAGTAAGTTAAATATGGAAAACTTTCACTGCTGAATACTTCCTTGTATATAATTCCATATATATATATATATATGTATATATATATATATATATATATGGAATTCATAATTTTGAGGGTTAAGAAATTTGTTAATATTAAGGAAAAGAGTGCCAAAAGATACTCTTCCTTGAATTTGGAAACTCTTTACAATATTGCAGACTACTGATTCTTGACAGGTAGTTTTACTTATAAAACAAACCAAACCAAAACAGAGGTTCATTACTTTAGCTCTGTAAAGGAGAGTGTATAAATAGTGAGAAAGGGTAAGGGTAAATAATCTCGTGCTTCTGTACCATGACTTAAATCATGGTCAGTTGAGCAAGATAGACCTAGATTTGCTTCTGGTTTCTTTGTCTTTTATTTAAAAATAAGTTTATTCTTGGGAAATTTTTATCATTCCAATTTTTAATTTCTTTATCTGCAAAATGGTAAAATTAATTGGGCTATTTCAAGAAGTAAACAAGCCAGTCTATGAAAATCACTTGCCAAAGGACCTAACACATGTTAATTCTTCAACAAATAGAATATCCCATTAGTAATTACTATTGTCACTACCAGGAGACTGCAAATATTTTAAGGCCCAGTGTAAAATGTAAACAGAGAACCCCTTATTCAAAAAGCAAGGTGAAAAGGACTGTTAAAGGCCCTAAAATCTTTCATTTTAAAAACAATAAACTATATCATCTTTCATGGCATTTTTGTTTTGCTATAAATATAATCAGTTCCTTATACTTGTATACCTATTCTTGATTCCTCTCTCTTTATAAGTTCATAAATTTACACAGAATTTCAAAGAATTTTGACCCTGAATATATACCTCTAGAAAACTTTGGTTAATATCCATATCCACTATGAGCAGCTGAAAAGGCAAAAAGATAGGATGCTGAAAGATGAGCTCTCCAGGTCGGTAGGTGCCCAATATGTTACTGGAGATCAGTGGAGAAATAACAACAAAAAGAATGAAGAGACAGAGCCAAAGAAGTAACAACACCCAGCTGTGGATGTGACTGGTAATGGAAGTAAAGTCCAATGTGGTAAAGAGCAATATTGCATAGGAACCTGGAATGTTAAGTCCAGGAATCAGTGCAAATTGGAAGTGGTCAAACAGGAGATGGCAAAAGTGAACATCGACAATTTTAGGACTCAGAACTAAAATGTACTGGAAAGGGTGAATTTAATTCATATGACCATTATATCTACTATCGTGGGCAAGAAATGCTTAGAAGAATTGGAGCAGCCATCATAGTCAACAAAAGAGTCCAAAATGCAGTACTTGGATGCAATCTAAAAAACAACAGTATGATCTCTGTTTGTTTCAAGGGAAACCATTCTATATTACGGTAATCCAAGTCTATACTCTGACCAGAAATGCTGAAGAAGCCGAAGTTGAGTGGTTCTATGAAGACCTACAAGACCTTTTATAACTAACACCCCCAAAAGATGTATTTTTCATTATAGGGGACTGGAATACAAAAGTAGGAAATCGAGAGATACCTGGAGTAACAGGCAAATTTGGCTTTGGAGTACAGAATGAAGCAAGGCAAAGGATAATAGTTTTGCCAAGAGAACACACTGGTCATAGCAAACACCCTCTTCCAAAAACACAAGAGAAGGCTCTACACGTGGACATCACCAGATGGTCAATACCAAAATCAGATTGACTCTATTATTTGCAGCCAAAGATGGGGAAGCTTTATACAGTCTGCAAAAACAAGATCGGGAGCTGACTGTGGCACTGATCGTGAACTCCTTATTGCCAAATTCAGACTTAAATTGAAGAAAGTAGAATACCACTAGAAAACCACTAGAATATTCAAGTAGGACCTAAAACAAATCCCTTATGATTATACAGTCAAAGTGAGAAAGATTCAAGGGACTAGATCTGATAGAGTGCCTGAAGAACTATGGACAGAGTTTTGTGACACTGTATGGGAGGCAGGGATCAAGAACATCCCCAAGAAATAGAAGTGCAAAAAGTCAAAATGGTTGTCTGAGGAGTCCTTACAAATAGCTGTGAAAAGAAGAGAAGTGAAAGGCAAAGGAGAAAGGGAAAGATATGCCCATTTGAATGAAGAGTTCCAAAGAATAGCAAGGAGAGATAAGAAGGACTTCCTCAGTGATCAATGTAAAGAAATAGAGGAAAATAATAATATGGGAAAGACTAGAGATCTCACAAGAAAATTAGAGATACTAAAGGAACATTTCATGCAAAGATAGGCACAATAAAAGACAGAAATGGACTTAATAGAAGCAGAAGATACTAAGAAGAGGTGGCAAGAATACACAGAAGAACTATACAAAAGAGATCTTCACGACCCGGATAATCACAATGGTGTTATCACTCACCCAGAGCCAGATATCCTGGAATGCAAATTCAAATGGGTCTTAGGAAGCATCACTACAAACAAAGCTAGTGGAGATTATGGAATTCCAGTTGAGCTATTTCAAATACTAAAAGATAATGCTGTGAAAGTACTGCACTCAGCATGCCAGCAAATTTGGAAAACTCAGCAATGCCATGGGACTGGGAAAGATCAGTTTTCATTCCAATCCCAAAGAAAGGCAATGCCAAGGCATGCTCATACTACCACACAATTCCACTCATCTCATATGCTAGTAAAATAGTGCTCAAAATTCTCCAAGCCAGGTTTCAACAGTATGTGAACTGTGAACTTCTAGATGTTCCAGTTGAATTTAGAAAAGACAGAAGAACCAGAGATCAAATTGCAAACATCTGTTACATTATCAACAAAGTGAGAGAGTTCCAGAAAAACATCTACTTCTGTTTTATTGACTATGCCAAAGCCTTTGACTGGATCCGTCACAATAAAATGTGTATAATTGTTCAAGAGATAGAAATATCAGACCACCTGACCTACCTCCTGAGGAATCTGTATGCAGGTCAGGAGGCAACAATTAGAACTGGACATGAAACAACAGGCTGGTTATAAATCAGGAAAGGAGTACATGAAGGCTGTATATTGTCACCCTGCTTATTTGACTTCTATGCAGAGTACATCATGAGAAATGCTTGGCTAGATGAAGCATAAGCTGGAATCAAGATTGCCGGGAGAAATATCAATAACCTCAAACATGCAGATGATACCACCCTTATGCCAGAAAGTTTAGAAGAACTAAAAAGCCTCTTGAGGAAAATGAGAGAGGAGTGTAAAAATGTTAGCTTTAAACTCAGCATTCAGAAAACTAAGTTCATGGCATCCAGTCCCATCACTTCATGGCAAACAGATGGGAAAGCAATGGAAACAGTGAGAGATTTTTTTGGGAGGTGGGGCCTCCAAAAATCACTGCAGATGGTGACTGCAGCCATGAAATTAAAAGACACTTGCTCCTTGGAAGGAAAATTATTACCAACCTACACAGCATATTAAAAAGCACAGACAGTACTTTGCCAACAAACATCCATCTAGTCAAAGCTGTGGTTTTTCCAGTGGTCATGTATGGATGTGAGTTGGACTATAAAGAAAGCTGAGCGCTGAAGAATTGATGCTTTTGAACTGTGGTGTTGGAGAAGACTCTTGAGAGTCCCTTGGACAGCAAGGAGATTCAACCAGCCCATCCTAAAGGAAATCAGTCCTGAATATTTATTTGAAAGTCTGATGCTGAAGCTGAAGCTGTAGTACTTGGACCACCTGATTTGAAGAAGTGACTCACTAGAAAAGACCCTGATGCTGGGAAATATTTAAGATGAGAAGGGAAGGGGACAACAGAGGATGAGATGGTTGGAAGGCATCACTGACTCAATGGACATGAGTCTGAGTAAATTGTGCAAGTTGGTGATGGACAGGGAGGCCTGGCATGCTGCTGTCCATGGGGTCACAAAAAGTCAGACAGGACTGAGTGACTGAACTGAACTGAACTCATTTGAAATCTAAATACTCGAAAAAGGAATCTTATTTTTCCATTCCATGTTTTTAGAACATGTTTACACTCTTTTGCCTCTACCCATTGGAAAAGACTCTGATGCTGGGAGGGATTGGGGGCAGGAGGAGAAGGGGACGACCGAGGATGAGATGGCTGGATGGCATCACTGACTCGATGGGCATGAGTCTGAGTGAACTCCAGGAGTTGGTGATGGACAGGGAGGCCTAGCGTGCTGCGATTCACGGGTTCGCAAAGAGTTGGACACGACTAAGTGACTGAACTGAACTGAATTGACTTTCTTTGATTATGTACCACCATTATTCCAGTTTGCCTGGCCTGTGGGATCTATACTGGGAGGGGAGTCACAGGGCATCAAACGCAGAGGGACGTTAGTGCCTTCACTGAAGGACAAAGGTAAATAAGTCACCCTTGGTTTTTAACATATATACAATATGAAGGAATATCTACTCATGCTCTTAAAAAAAAAAAATGAGATTTATCAGTTAAGTTTTTTGGGGGGCAAAATGCAGACTATACCCAAGGAGGCAGCATTTCAGATATCTCTGAGAGCATTAAGACAATGGCACCCCACTCTAGTACTCTTGCCTGGAAAATTCCATGGATGGAGGAGCCTGGTGGGCTGCAGTCCATGGGGTTGCTGAGGGTAGGACACGACTGAGCAACTTCACTTTCACTTTTCACTTTCATGCATTGGAGAAGGAAATGGCAACCCACTCCAGTATTCTTGCCTGAAGAATCCCAGGGACGGAGGAGCCTGGTGGGCTACCGTCTNCTGATGCTGAAGCTGAAGCTGTAGTACTTGGACCACCTGATTTGAAGAAGTGACTCACTAGAAAAGACCCTGATGCTGGGAAATATTTAAGATGAGAAGGGAAGGGGACAACAGAGGATGAGATGGTTGGAAGGCATCACTGTCTCAATGGACATGAGTCTGAGTAAATTGTGCAAGTTGGTGATGGACAGGGAGGCCTGGCATGCTGCTGTCCATGGGGTCACAAAAAGTCAGACAGGACTGAGTGACTGAACTGAACTGAACTCATTTGAAATCTAAATACTCGAAAAAGGAATCTTATTTTTCCATTCCATGTTTTTAGAACATGTTTACACTCTTTTGCCTCTACCCATTGGAAAAGACTCTGATGCTGGGAGGGATTGGGGGCAGGAGGAGAAGGGGACGACCGAGGATGAGATGGCTGGATGGCATCACTGACTCGATGGGCATGAGTCTGAGTGAACTCCAGGAGTTGGTGATGGACAGGGAGGCCTAGCGTGCTGCGATTCACGGGTTCGCAAAGAGTTGGACACGACTAAGTGACTGAACTGAACTGAATTGACTTTCTTTGATTATGTACCACCATTATTCCAGTTTGCCTGGCCTGTGGGATCTATACTGGGAGGGGAGTCACAGGGCATCAAACGCAGAGGGACGTTAGTGCCTTCACTGAAGGACAAAGGTAAATAAGTCACCCTTGGTTTTTAACATATATACAATATGAAGGAATATCTACTCATGCTCTTAAAAAAAAAAAATGAGATTTATCAGTTAAGTTTTTTGGGGGGCAAAATGCAGACTATACCCAAGGAGGCAGCATTTCAGATATCTCTGAGAGCATTAAGACAATGGCACCCCACTCTAGTACTCTTGCCTGGAAAATTCCATGGATGGAGGAGCCTGGTGGGCTGCAGTCCATGGGGTTGCTGAGGGTAGGACACGACTGAGCAACTTCACTTTCACTTTTCACTTTCATGCATTGGAGAAGGAAATGGCAACCCACTCCAGTATTCTTGCCTGAAGAATCCCAGGGACGGAGGAGCCTGGTGGGCTACCGTCTCTGGGGTCGCACAGAGTTGGACACGACTGAAGTGACTTAGCAGCTGAGAGCATTCTAAAGAGGTAGGAAGAAAAGTCAGTATATATGTGATTTTGGGGAAGGGAGTGTACATGCAGTCAAGCATATATGTTTTGGAGAGGGTTTCTGCTGGTCTTTGAGGGTTACTTCTAGTCACCAGAAGCAAAAGTTACCATGAAGGATTTTAGTGCTTTTCTAGATATGAGATGTAGGAATTTGTCTCCTCAAATCAGCTCCTGAAAATATCTGACTATGTGAAGACCTGTTCTACCAGTTTTCCCCAGAGGACCCAGTGCCTCATTTCTGCTTTCTGCCCTGCACTCCTTCCAGGGGTTGTTGAAAATCAGCACATACAATCCTTGTAGAGGAAGATGGCAAAGTGCCCATGGCAAGTGCCAGTTTGTAGCTGACACTAACTTTGCCTTTTGAGACAACCTCAAAATAATTAAAAGTTGTCTATAACATATATTTTATCTTACCTTTCAAAGTATAAATGTGAATTTATTTTAAAATTTTATTTGAGGCCACCGACTTTCCTAATAGACAGTCCTGTGAACTTTTCTTTTCCATTTTATTTTTTTCCCCATAAACTGTACTTATAACTCATCCTTTTCAATTTTCTGTTTCCATTTCTTTAAAGTACATCAAGCAATTACAACCACTTGTAAGCAATTTGTGTGCAGAATCCTTTTAGACGTCTGTGATTTCTTCCCCAGATTTTATGGTTGTCCAGCCCACACTTACTTTGAAAGCATATTTCAAGCAACTCACCTTTATAAACTTGTTTTCAAGGCATACAACTTAGTTTTTATAGAAACAACTCTGTTTTCACACTCCTATTTTCATAAGTTTGAGTGATATTTAAATAAATTATGTAAGTGAAAAAAATAAAAACAACTGGTACAAACAGATTTAGGGATAAACACATCTGATACTTGGTATGCATACTATTGAAACAAAGAAAACAGGCGTGTGGGAGACAAAATTGTTTGAGCCAAAAGCATTCAGCAAGCCAGACACTGCAGTAAATATGTTTTAACAGAGGGGTTTGGAAGGCATTGGTTATGTGGGAAAATGGTAACAATGCAGGTCATTTAAAAGAATTTTTGTTATATTTTTATTCCTTGCCTCTTAAAATTTAGTTTTTTTTTTTCCAATTTTAGGAAAATTGTCTCCGAATGGGAAGAAAAGATAGAAACAAATGTTTGTTTGTTTGCTTTTTAACATCTACTGCATAGGTAGTTAAGCACTTTTAACATGTTTAAAATCCACATAATGAGCGATACGCTCATGACTGAGATGATGAGCTTGAAATCAGTAGTTTAAAAAAATATGCTACAGTGCAGGTCTTTAAAACGGAGCCCAGAAACAATTCATATAATCAATGCTAAGTATTTGCTGTTTGGAAAATATGACAGAAAAAATAAATATGTTAAAAATAGTGTAGATCTGTCCTGGAAACTTTAGAAAAAGACATGGTCAATGGATGGAGTTTATACACAGAGAAAGGAACTAAGGAAAATTGCAAAGATTGATTTTTTTTTTCCCCATTGTAAGGAATCTGTTTAGATATTTTAAATTCAGATTATACAAAGGGGACCAATTTCAGGCAAAACATCTCAGGAATGTTAGCAATAACCAGGATCAGAATAGGTAATTTTAATGAGAGATGCTTTCAATCTATTTGGATTAATGTTTTCATTTTTAATATCTTAAAGACAAGTTCCAAAAATATCTCACACCTTTCTGTTTGTCAGAAAATAATTGAGATTTCTCTCCTCAATCGTCTGTAGTCAACAGTTCCTTCCTCCTCAACCATTTCTCTGGAAAGACTACTAGTTCAGAGTTCAAGATCCTTTGCCTCAGGAAACAATTTTATTTATATCATAGAAAGCAAGGAAAAAATAAGGATTTTATAATCTTCTGTCTTCCTATTAAGAATATGGAGTGTATAATTTCCTGTTTCCCATAGTGTCTTCTTAGTTATATATCACTAGAATTAATACTCTAAAAGAGCTAGACAGTTTATTGGCTTCAATTTTTACTTCTACAGCTATAAAAACTAGAAAAGTATCTGGCAGAGGCATGGTGCTTAATTGATTGCATGTATGAATGAATACCATAGACATTTTCCCTGTCATTAACTGGTAGTAAAATTAGCAATGGCCGTGTAGCATTCCCTAATGTGGACGTGCCTATCCCATAAATGAGGATACAGTTGTTTGTGCCAATCTCTGATCTTTAATGAATTCCTAGAATTGGACATTCAGCCTCAGTTTGTGAGCAAATTTAAGGATTTTTCTACCATGTCTAATTATCTACAGAAAGAATATCACTGCCAACATTATTAAAAGTGCTTTAACTACAAAGGTCTCAATTAAAAAATATTAATGCTTGAAATGAATTGAATTTCATTATAGCTTATTTCCTTTTTTCATATTTAACACCATCAACCATCTGCATTTAGTGTGTCTGCATTATAAATAAGTTACAATATATTTTATAAAATATTTAGTAATTTTTATAGATAAAGATGTTAGATAATTTCTATCTAGTGCTTTCAAAAGTTTTATATCAATATGGTATATATCTTCTTTTTGCATATATTTGAACACTTCTGGATATATATATATATAATCTTCTAATACACTCTAATTCTATCTTTATTTTAATGTCATACCATTTTAATATTGTTTTATCATTGTTACCTATTAATAATTCTTAATATCAGAGAAGTGAAGTGAAGTGAAGTTGCTCAGTCATGTCTGACTCTTTGCGACCCCATGGCCTTCCAGGCTCCTCTGTCCATGGGATTTTCCAGGCAATATACCAGAGTGGATTGCCATTTCCTTCTCCATAATATCAGAGAGGGAAGGATTAATTGGGTTGGTAACCCTTAATTGACATTATTTGTTCTCAAAAGATGTAGTAAACTACAGTTAAACATTTTTCTAAATGGAAGCTAAAATAATAATATACTCTGATACTAGACTGTAGAATTTTATGTAATGTATTTTACATGGTATTGGTCATCTGAAAATTAAATCTCTTTTATTTGGTCCATTGATTATTTTTACATTTTCAACCTCATGAAACCATTTTTTCTCTCCTTCTTGCTATATATATTTTTCCTTATTAGAGTAGCTTAATGTTATCTTACTTATTTATATTTTTCCTAAAAAAATTATCAAATTTAATCATCAGTGCTACATTTCTCTTCATTATCACTTCTCCTTTTATCTTTATTTTATATCATTCTTGAGATTTTTAAAAATCATCTACTAATTGATAAATTTGATTTAAATCAGCATTATTTCATTTGGCTTCCAGTTTTCTTGACCAAATTCTCTTTAAATTCTAAAAAAAAAAAAAAGAAATGTAAACCTATGATTTGGCTTTATATGATCTTGAAGTAACTAAGTAGAGCGAGGGCTTTTTTTTTATTGTACTGTGCAGCATACGGGATCGTAGTTCCCCAACCATGCCCCATGCAGAAGTGAGGGATCTTAACCACTGGGCCACTAGGGACCACTAGGGACTTTTCTTTTTATTTCTATAATTTTGAAACATCATTAGAAAATTGTACTAATGGCATTCCTTACATGACTGTTTTAAAAAGTGTGTGTTTGCATTTGTGTGTTTTAATTCCTCATGTATGTTTATTATATTGAAACTACCTCATAGGCACTTAAAAATGACATACGTTTTCTGTATGGTTTATAGTTGTAATTCTGTTAGTTTAATAATTCTATGGCATTAATCACATTGCATTTTTCGTATCATTTGTATTGCTCATTTGACTGCTCAAGGGTTAAGGGACTTTTGAAACTGTTCCAATGAATTTTTGTTATATTCATAAGGCATTTTAAACAATATTTTCATCATATTTTTCCCTTCGTGTTAAAGTCCATGACAGTTTCATTAGTCTTTTTGAATAACTTTGCTTATTTAATGATACTTTTCTTGATTTCTACATTTTGAAGTAAATATTAATCCCTGGTTATTGATGTTGTTGTTATTAATAATTTGTCAGAGTCATTTTACTATCAAGTTGGGTCACTTTGTGTTAGTTTTACAGCTAAAATTTTACACCATCGAAGGAGCATATTTTTTTCTGGTTTTGTTTTGTTTCTTTCTTTGAACTCAGCGTGAAAATTCTATTTTTAGCAACAGAGGTGTTAAACTCAATTATGTTACTTTCAGAATTGACATGTATCAGCCTTTGTTAACTCTGTTTCATGTTTTACTTTGTTGTCTTCTTGATACCATGCGTGCTTTATAATCTGCTTTTTCTCTGAATTTTTTCACTAGTGTTGATTTTTGGGGAAAACATATCACATTAATTTATTAGCTTTCTACACTTGACATAGATAATATTAAATCTTTACTTTCAAATACAGATGACGAATAAGAATCAAAAAGTTGAAAAGTCTAGCATGTCACTATGTAGTTAATAAGTGGTAAAAACAGGATTTTAATATGGTTCTGATGTTAACACCCATATGTATCCACCTCAAAGGAAAAATCCACTTGTCTATTTTACTGAGGCTAATAGTTCACACACTGAGCCATAAAATGATACTTGGGACTGCAGTGGAACATAGATGAAATGGAATGAGCTCATCCCAGTAAAGTATATCTGCGTGTTACAGGGTTGCTGTGTGTTAATTGGTATAATATTTTAAGAGACATGGTCAGTAATTTTCATTTGATATAAGTGGCCATTTAGCAACACGATAGTGCTATAAGAAGCTGAGTAATGGGATCAAAAGGACACTTGCCTTAGCTGACTATTACTTCTTATTTAATATACATTAAATAGACTATTAGTCAGGAAACCTTGTAAAGAGGCTATGGCACCATTAATAGCTGTTGAAAATAATTTAAATTGTGATGGGATGATTAAAAGAAAATGTTATACATAAGACAATGTATGAACAAAGAGTTAGAAGGGTATGATTATGTCCTAAGAGAGGATGAAAATTCACCTGGAAAGGATGAAGTGCCTAGTCTTTATGACTGCAAAGGTCAACTTAATACCTTGTGGCCAGAGTAGAGTTTGCTAAAAGCATGATGGCCTCGGTTTTACATGTATTTACTTTACATTAACAATGTGCATACAGGTGAAAATTATTAGGTTGAAAGTGTAAGAATTATGGCTGTAAATGTTGTCTAGATCTAAAAGTCACATACATATAAATACCCTATTGTATATTGTAGAAAGTACCTCCTTAGTCTGTATAGGGGAGGGAGAACTTAACCTTTACCTGTTTTAGGTTTTGTACTGGAGTTCTGACACAAAGATCAACAAGAGAAAGTGAAAGTGAAGTCGCTCAGTTGTGTCTGACTCTATTGTGACAGCATGGACTGTAGCCTACCAGGCTCCTCAGTCCATGGAATTTTCCAAGCAAGAGAACTGGAGTTGGGGTGCCATTTCCTTCTCCAGGGGATCTTCCCAATCCAGGGATCGAGCCCAGGTCTCTCGCACTGCAGGCAAATGCTTTACCATCTGAGCCACCAGGGAAGCCAAACAAGAGAAAAGCAGTTTATTAATGTGTATACCACACACAACATGGGAAACAAGTAAAGGCAAAGTGACTCAACGTAGCTCCTTAGAACCATGGCTTAAACTGAATTTTCAAAAAAGAGTAGTACATTTGTAGAGAAATGGTAAGACAAAGGGGACAATTTTAGGTTTCCAAGGGCGCCAAACTGTGGGAAGGTAAATATATGCAGATTTTTCTGTGTCCTTTCTGGACTTAGTAGGAATTTGTCGCCAATAAAAGGAGATGCATCCTGCCTTTGAGCAGAAAAAGAGCTTTTTGCTGCTTATGAGTTTGGCTCTGATTAATTGCATTCGGCTGAAAATTATTTTCACGTCAAAGAGGCACATTTTGGAGTGATGCATTCTGGTTGTTTTCGACTTCTTTATCACCTAAATCTTTTTAAGGAAAGGTACTAGTAATGAGAAGCAACCTATAACAAAGGTGGGATTTCTATCATAGGAATCCTTTTTAGATTTTTAGAAGTTGTTAGAAGTATTTATAAATAACTTACAGATATGATGGCATTAATAAATCTAGTACTTGAGTGTGGTAATATATTGGACACTGGATCTCCTTTGAATTTCTAAGAATGTGAGTGAATAGTTTTGGGGACTAGAATGCAATATTATGTGAAAACAGCATAGCTTCTGAAGAAGCAAACAGACTAGTTTGTAACCTAAAATAAGTCAAGCTAGGAGTTGACTTGTATAAAAAACATATGTGTGGTGGATAATCTGTGAGAGAAAAAAGTTTATACTGTTTATACATGTGGACAGATTTCATACTATGAGAAAAGAGTTCTTACTGTTATATGTACTTTATGTCTAGAATTTGTCTAACATCAGGAAAACAGATCATTGACACATGGACAAAAACTGAATAAAAAAATTCAGAAGGAAATAATTGTTCTGAAAGAATAAAATACAATGATGGGATAAAAAAATGATCAGGATATTAGGGTCATTATGTTTAATGATTAGTGTGAGGGGGTATTTAATTAATATAAACACATAGAAAGAAATATTAGATCCAAAATTAAGTATGGGCAGGAACTTGTAGTGAATGTTATTACATCCACGTTGTTTCTATTCTATCATATGGGAAAAAGTGAGAGAATAATGCCAACATTCAGACTGAAGTAGAGAGAAATGATGGATCCATAGATTAAGTTCATCAAATCTATCAAATACCCAGTTTCCATCCTTAAAAATCTTTGGATTCTCTTACTGGACTTTGTGAGAATATGTACAGTATATAACAAATCAATAGTTTGCACACAGTGTTAGGGATTCCAAACAATAAGTCCTGTAAAGGGAATGAGGATTTCTTCCTGTTATGCTCATGTAGCAAGTGACACAGAAAACCACCCGTTAAGTTTAAATTTACAATATTTTTTTTTTCAGTTTATGTCCAGATTTCATGGAATGCATGTATACTAAAAGTTATTTTTTGTTTATCTGAAATTCAGGTTTATCTGGCATCCTATATTTTATCTAGCAAACCTAAGCTTGTGAGAAATAACCTTACAAAATTGCAGCCAACCGGTTGATTAAAATACTGACTTTTGTTGCTTAGATTTCACAGTCAAGGCTCTAGAATAACATGGGATACTTTAGAAAAAGTAGGACTCTCCAAAAAAAAAAAAACAAATAAAAAAAAATTCAGCTATTGGTGTGTGGCAAAGACTTATGTTTACTCTTCAGTGAGATGCTAAAAGAGATAAATGTCAGTGCTGCTAAAGAGAGAATTTTCAATTTAAGCTGACCTGTCTGAAGGAAGAACAGATACATATATACTTTTGTGCCAAAAGAGAACCTTTCTTCTTTTTGCCAGTGATCCAGCACTGCTAAGTATCCGTAATTAGAATCTGCCAAAAATGACTTCTTTGCATCATGCTGTAGTTGTGCCAAGCGAGATAATGAAAGTCAGAAGTATCAGGATTTAGCTTGGAATCCAATAGGAAATTAAAAGGGCAACAGCAAAACCAACATAAAATAGCAGGGATCCTGATTCTCTATCCCCTCCCCTTGATCTCCGATGGCTGCTAGTTTCGGCAAAGTTAATCTCATTGGCCAGAGTCAAATACTAAGACTGACACCATGGCCTGAAGCACTAGGCATCCATGGCTAAAAAAGCATCTGAGAGTGGGCTTCACATTAAAATTTCATTGTTAAGGAGATTTCTGCTGATGAACATGAGTATGATGGTTCCCTGCCACCAAGTGAATCTTTGGGTTGTAGTCTAAAAGTTTAAGCAAATTACTGCTCTGACATCAAGCTGGATGGGGTTATATCGTTATTCCTTACTATATATAAACACATTGACAATGAACGGGCAGAATGCATTGTCAGCCTTGAATATATCAGTAATGAATTTACTTAGTATTCTTGTTTAGTGATATAAGATATAGGACCTATCCCAATAGTCACTGTGTAGCTTCAACTTGTAGCCTTTAGTAAATTAGAATGTTTATTGTAGAAGTATTATTTTTCCATTCACTCTTATATTTTGCATGTGAAGTCATGTTTATATTTTATTTTTATTTTTCTTGAAGTATAAGTGACTTGCAATATTAGCTTCATGTCTACAACATAGCGATTCAATATTTTTTATAAATTATACTTCATTTAAAGATATAAAATAATGGCTATGCTATTCTTTGCTATATAATAGATTATTTTATACATAGTAGTTTGTACATCTTATCACATTCCCTATCTTCAGTTCAGTTCAGTTGCTCAGTTGTGTCCAACTCTTTGTGACCCCAACTGCAGCACACCAGGCCTCCCTGTCCATCACCAAATCCTGGAGTCCACCCAAACCCATGTCCATTGAGACGGTGATGCTATCCAACCATCTCATCCTCTGCCATCCCCTTCTCTTCCTGCTGTCAATCCTTCCCAGCATTAGAGTCTTTTCAAATGAGTCAGCTCTTCACATCAGGTAGCCAAAGTACTGGAGTTTCAGCTTCAACATCAGTCCTTCCAATGAACACCCAGGACTGATCTCCTTTCAGATGGACTGATTGGATCTTCTTGCAGTCCAGCATAATCTCAAGAGTCTTCTCCAACACCACAGTTCAAAAGCATCAATTCTTCAGTGCTCAGCTTTCTTTATAGTCCAACTCTCACATCCATACATGCCTACTGGAAAAACCATAGCCTTGACTAGACAGACCTTTGTTGACAAAGTAATGTCTCTGCTTTTTAATATGCTGTCTAGGTTGGTCATAGCTTTCCTTCCAAGGAGTAAGCATCTTTTAATTTCATGGCTGCAGTCACCATCTGCAGTAATTTTGGAGCCCTCCAAAATAAAGTCAGCCACTGTTTCCCTCTCTGTTTGCCATGAAGTGATGGGACCGATGCCATGATCTTAGTTTTTTGAATGTTGAATTTTAAGCCAACTTTTTCACTCTCCTGTTTCACTTTCATCAAGAGGCTCTTTAGTTCTTCACTTTTTGCCATGATAGTGTGTACATGTGTGTGTATGTATATATATATATAAAATGGTTTAGTTGCTCAGTCATGTCCGACTCTTTGTGACCCCACCAGGAGTAGTCCCCAGACTCCTTTGTTTATGGAATTTTCCAGGCAAAATACTGGAGTGGGTTGCAATTTCTTCTCCTATATATACATGTGTGTGTGTGTGTGTGTGTGCGTGTGTGTGCATATATATATATATATATAGTTATAAGTGCTAGAGACTTGCTTTGGCTTAGATATTCTTGAGGGTTTATATAAAATAGTTGTCTATATATCTCAAGCATTTGTGTGAGATCTGGGCTCTCAAGGTGTAGACTTGCTGCAGCCATTATTATGTGTGTTCAGTATCTAATTTCCCTACATGGGTCTAGTAACCAGGGAGTGCCACCTTTTCAACTAGGGATTGGGTTAGAAACAGCCACTTGATTTTTTGATTCACACCAGAACCACTGGGCTTTTTCTTTGAGGCTGGTAGAGAAATGTTACTCCTACATGACCCTGAAAGCTGAAAATATATACCGTCAAGCTCCTCAGTCAGCACACACCCTGCCATATGGAGATAAGAGAAAAAGGGAGGTAGGAAGAGAAGGATAAAGAACAAAGAGGAAGTGCTCTGGAAGCAATTAATGTATCTAACAACAATACACTATTGGTTTTAATTTAGAGGTTGTTATATTTGTGGGTCATAAAATTAATCTAGTGAAGAATTAATTTTGTCTTCAATGTTAGAATAAAGCAAATTAGGATAATTTAAGACATTAAGTAAAATATTAATAGAATAAAAATGTTGTTTTAACATTTTGTGTGTATATACGTACACATGTAGTTTCTTAGGACTGTGAAATAAAATACATTTTACTTTGATTAGCATTCAAAGAAGTCCAGTGATGAAGACATTCTAGTTCTTAAACACTAATCTTCTTAATAATATAGGCTACTCCAAGTTTTCTCTCGTATCTACCTTCCATTTTTATTTTACTTAATTTAGAATTATCAGTGCTTTATACACAATAACTCACTTAATCCTCCCAATGTCTCCATGTGGAAGGTATCATTATTGTCCCAAATATAAAGGTGAGAACCTTTGAATCCCTAAATGCCTTACATAAATCTTTAGAATGTTCACTATTTATAATAAAACCAGATTTAACCAAAAATTTTAAATCTTTTCCATTTCAAAATTTTATCGTAATGTCTATCCAGAGACCCAATAATGTCTGTAGCAAAAATAAATGCTAACTATATTTTTAAATGGGATATTGAATTTAAGGTGGCATTATTTTATGTGATAATATTTAATTAGTTCATAAATACTTAAGGCTATTTGTAATGAGTCTGTGAATAAATTAGATTTCCAGTTGAAGATGTAGAGAGCATATCTAATTATTATCCAATGTCTTTGAATCACACATATAATATGAGCCATTTGTGGATAATCTAGCTAGTATTCATAACATTAGAAGAAATGAAGAACATAAATGCTTATACTATTAATAACTCTTGCACTTGTGTATGGTACTTTATGCTAGGCATCTTATAGTCTTCATTTCAGAACAGTAATGAAACATAATAAACAGATTTACTATGATTCACAGGCTTCCCTGGTGTCTCAGCTGGTAAAGAATCTGCCTGCAATGCAGGAGACCTGGATTCGATCCTTAGGTTGGGAAAATTTCTTTGGAGAAACGAAAGGCTACCCACTCCAGTATTCTGGCCTGGAGAATTCCACGGACTGTATAGTCCATGGGGTCACAGAGAGTTGGACACGACTGAGCAACTTTCACTTTCATGATTCACAAAATTGCTCAAGACTATGTAAGCAGTACATTAGCTGAAGAATTAATGTATAACACTAGATATACCAGAGTTCAAAATATATACTTTTCCAACTATAGTCTGCTGCACTTTTGGATATAAATTGGAGACCTGAACAAAAGGAGTAGAATGAAAAGTGCAGAAAGCATTATTTATATTCATTGAACATTCAAGCTTTCGGATATTTTATATCTGAAAATAAAGAACTAAGAAGAGATCAGACCCACAAGATGTCGTCATCCTTTCTTTACATCTTTCTGTCTTTTTCTGTGGTCTTAATTTTCATTCATATTAGGTATACTGCCCTTAATTTTCCTTTTTAAAATTCCTAGTTGCTTTTAGCAACATCGAATTATGATGACTCCCTTAGTGCCTTCATGGCTTTAAGTATGTTTTACTGCTCTTTGACTTGCAGGGCATAATTTAAAGCTAAAATTTAACTTTTTAATCTCTTTTTGGTTCAGTAAATTTATTGCATATGAGAAGTTAAAGAATAATAGGAGAAATAATTCTCCAGTGAATTAACAGCATAGTATCACCTTACCAGATTTTCTAATCTGTAGGGCTCAGCTAAGCAGGAAGGACCAAGGGAAATGTAAGCAGGGGTAGGGACAGTTGTTCTACCATGACAGTGAAAAAATATGGCATAACTGCTTTTGATAATGCTCATTGCCATCATAATGGAATTGCGAGATCAACTGGAAAATATTTAAATATGGTCATGCAGATAAACTTCTAAAATAAAGGTTTAGAGTTTAATATGTCCTGATAACTGTAGCAAAAGTATACCTCCCTGTACAAAACCCAAACTTAGTTCAAGGACAAAGTTTATGTGCTGATTGAAAATCATTTGCTCTCTACACACTGGGATGATTTGGGAGAATGGCATTGAAACATGTATAATAACATATAAGAAACGAATTGCCAGTCTAGGTTCTATGCAGGATACAGGATGCTTGGGGCTGGTGCACTGGGATGACCCAGAGAGATAATATGGGGAGGGAGGGGGAAGGGGGGTTCAGGATTGGGAACACGTGTGCACCCGTGGTGGATTCATGTTGATGTATGGCAAAACCAGTACAGTATTATAAAGTAAAATTTTAAAAAAAGAAAAAATAATAATAAAAGTCATTTTAAAATTAATTTTAAGACTGCTAGAAAGTAAGGTGAGTTAGGCAAGGCATGAGTAAATGCTGAATGTAAAGACTTGAGATCAGGATATTCTGGAGATATTTGTATCTATTGTTCAAGCTTGAATGGGTATTTGCATATGTCTTCACACACTAGAGATGTACTAGATGAATTTCAGCCATGTGAATTTGAGCTGACTATTGTGAATAAGATTCTGTCTTCTAGCATTAAATCTGAGAGGGAGAAGCTGGCAGTAAACAAGTGGCTAATGGGAAAATAATTGATTTTGACTACATACACATTGTTCCCCCCCCAAAAAAAAATAGTTAAGAAACTGAAAGGAATATGTTATAGCATAAAATCAAGAGGAATTATCCTAAAAGTTTCATGACTTTAAAAAATATACCTCTGAGAATGTAATACAGAAATCTACTTAGAAAATGTATGCTTTGTGATCAGTTATAAAGAGACAGCAGTATGTGTTTTGGTGTACATACACATACATACAAGAGGCAAGAAAGTGAGAAAATACTCAAAAGATAAAACATTAGAGAAAGCGTGGATTTAGGGAAGTAATTTACCATTACCAAAGGCCATCTCCTGGGGCATACACATACTTTTATGACTTGGAATTTGGACACTGATAATCCTAAAGTACTGCTTATTAGGAGTGAAATATCTATCTCACAGGAGTAAGAGAGAGAAAAGTGCCATCTCAGCTTTAGCTCTGAATAAAGAAAGGGGAAAGAAAAAGAACTAAATGTCTAATTGCATTGCTCTTCTCAAATAGTTCTGGAACTAGAATTTATACCACACCTGCTTCCAGCAAAAGCTAAGTAGGTAATTTGATTTAAATAGACTTCAATTAGGTAGTTCCTCTGTTTCCTTGGGAAAAACAAAAGCAAAATTTGCCTTCAGATCTCAATAAATTCCCATGAAAGTGTTCACAAATCATAGATTCAAATAATAAATCGCAAAGCACATGCAAAAAAACTCACCATTATAGGGCTAATAGAAACACTAAACAATCCCCTGAGCTAACAGATATTGAAATGATCATAAATAGACATAAAGTTTATTTTAAACAGTCTTAGTATTTAGAAAGTAACCCACCTGTATGTTACTCAAAAGAGAGTAAATGCACTCAACCAACATGGTGATGTTAAATCTGTTATACTCAATTAGGAGGGCATTTGGTAATATTATTTAATATCATGCTTAATTATAACATACATGTTTCTATCATATATCCATGTAATGCTCTAAGAGACAAATAGTTTGCTTGGAGTTTTTAATCTAATGATAACTTATTGTTCATTAGGTTTTTCTGTAATAAGAAAATCACAGTATTATTTTATAAATGTTGCAATTTGAATCATACATAAGCTACCAGAGTAAACTATGTATGTAAATAGGAAAAAAAAAAAGAAATATAAACCAAATAAGACAACTGTAGCTAAGTTGATATAAGAAAGTTAGACAAACTATATATAATATATATATATATATATACTAGTACATAATTGTAAAATATTTGGTTCCAAAAGGAAATATAATATTAAAGAAGAATGTGCCTAATAGCTTAAAAGTAGATGGAACAAAAATAGAATTCCAAGAAGAAATCAATCAGAAAATTAAAGATTTGAAGAACCCAATTAAGAGATCTAATCTAATGAGCATATATGCACAGTTCACAGAGTAGCTAGGGAGTATGCATTGTTTTCTATAATTCACAGCATATTTAAAAATTAACCTTGTAATAGTAAAGACAACTTCAATGACTAAGAAAATGTGGTAATAGATCCCTCTCTGACCATAATGCAATTTAGAAGTAAATTTAAAAAACAATTTCAAAAATAAGACACATTGAAACCAGGTACAGGTAAAACAATAAACCAGAGGAGAAATTAGAATTTATTTATATTGGATTGTTGGCAAAAATATATGTAAAAACTTGTGGAAGTATAATTAACAGGATAGTTTGTTTTATGTTTATTTAGAAAAGTCCATGTTAAGTCTTCAATTTAAGAATTTAAAAATGGTGTAAGTTAACTAAGGTCAAACATAACAGTTTAAAAAAGAAAGACTAAATTTTAAATTTTTGTAATTCATAATCTATTAAAATTGATCAGCTTATGACCACGCTGATGATGAATGATAATTAACAGCTGAAAAGAGACAAGCTAAAGGTGTATTAGAAATACTAAAAGTTAATGAGATGATACACTAATAAAATTTGCGTTAGCCAATATGAGAAAATTGCTTTAAATGGAAATTATTTAAGACTGCTGTCTGCATGAGGGGGACAAGCTGGTGAACGCTATGTACTCATTAACCCAAAACTGCACAATGCAGTCTGCTGAGATCTTGGATTGAGGACCCCTCTGCCCTGGGAACATAGGACACCACATGTAAGCAGCTTATAATGAGGTGTAACCCTGTGACAAATCAGCTTGGTGGTACCAAAGGACTGGAAGGGAAAAGACTAAAATCAAAACTGGAAAAAGGATAATTGTTAGATAAAAATAGAAAATTCCATAAGTCACTTAAAATAGATAAAATGAATAAACATTGATTCATCAAAATGTTATCATACTCAGATCAATTTAGTGATGAATATATATACCAAATATTCAAGAAGCAAGAAATTTTAGTTTTCAGAAACTTGTTTGGAGTATTAAAAAAGAACAGTACTGGATATCTTTAAACAATTTTATGAATCTCCTATAGATTTGAATCAAAAACTTTAGAAGAAATTATAGGCTAATGTACTCATAAATTTAAATAATAATAATAATATTAAAAAATAGCAGTCATTTAAAATATAATGCATCTCTCATAATTAAAAATTGGATATTCTAAGATTCATTGATATAATTCTTTAGATTAGAATATTAAATAAAATCATGTCTATTTCAATGGATTTAGATTACCATTAGATTATATTCACTTTGATTTATTACTGAATAAAAGAACACTGTGTAGGATGATAGAAGTGTTTTTTTTTAATCTGATAAACTGATAAAAATTTACAACTATTATATTTAATTGAAATTTTTTTTTAAGTTTCTTAACAAAATCAGGAGCAAGCAAAGTATATCCACTGATTTTCTTATATTCTGCCTTTAGTATATAGTAGCAAGTAAGTAAGCCCCAAATAAAATACATCTTGTTGAGGGTAAAAAGATGTTGCAAAGTGAGGACAAATTTTTTAACACAGAAAACCTGAAAGAATCTTCAGTCAGATGATTAGAATTACAAGATTTCAAGCTATATTAATATAGCATAAAGGTGATATAATATTTATTAAACAAATAAACAGAACCTCTGGTTTAATTCATGCATTCAAAATTTATGCTTGCCCATGCCATGTTTGATCTTGGCACAAGACACTCATTATATTATATCATCCATGCTGTGATTCAGTGATCCAATTGACATAGTCTTGGAATGCTGCTAATATACACACCAGACCTCTACATCCCCCAAAGGGAAGTAGGCAGTTATGCATACATACATAAATATAAAACAAAGATATACCTTCCTGAAAAGTAACATATGTATTTTGCATTCCATGTTCTGAGATCTTAGAGGTAAAATAATTATGAAGTGATTTTTGAGCCTTATGGCTCATTACAATTCATATGGCTGTTAATTTTACAAGCCTCCAGATGTTTCAAAGCCACACTTTTGTAGTGAATAAATGAGAATAAAATGTGTTATGACCTCACCATGATTGCCATGTCATATATTATTTTATCTTATTTTTATCTATCTCTGTCTCTATAGCATAAAGCTTTTATAGCAAATATAGGATATACACAGAAATAATTTATGTATTGTAAAGATATATAGAGGCAATAAAGTGATACACAATGATACAAAATGATACATTCCTCAGAAATGCATACCTATGACTGAGTTCATGATTCCAAGTATTAACAAAGGATCAGGGGAGATAAAATATAGATATTGTGTAGAATAAGAGTGATAAAGACTCCCTCACTGCTATCCACCCCAACTCTACCTACAAAGAACATTATAGAAGGCCTAAGCTAACATTACTTAGGGCTGATGTTCTAAGAAAAGTTTAATGTAGGTGAGGCATTAGAAGTAATTCTAAGCCTTGCAGAATGTGTAGCTCAAAAAAAAAGGAGTGATAGAAGTATTTGAGCAGTAAGGGAATGGGAATGCTGGAAATCGAGAGGGACATTTACCAAGGCTGTGTGGGTAAATGCTGACTAGCCCAATGTGGCTGAGGGATGCTGTTTCTATGAGGGAACCATGAAGTAAAAAACTAGAATGATGGTGTGAGGACAGGCCTGGGGTCTAACAATGAAGGTCTTTATTTACACTCAGTACAAAATGGGAAATCACTGTAGTTTTGGTTTCCCTAGTGATTAATGAATGAGCATTTCTTCATATACCTGTTGGCCATTTAGATGTCTTCTTTTAAGAAGTGTCTAGTCAATTCCAATTCCTTAGCCCATTTTTCAATAGGAGTGTTAATATTTTTTGCTGTTGAGTTTTAGGAGTTCTTCGTGTGTGTGAGTGCATACACACACCTGTGTGCTAAGTCACTTCAGTGGTGTCCAACTCTTTGCAACTCTGTGAACTGTAGCCAACCACCTTCCTTTGTGCGTGGGGCTTATCTGGGCAAGAATACTGGAGTGGGTTTCCATGCCTTGCTTCAGGGGATCTCACTGACCCAGGGATCGAACCCATGGCTCTTATGTCTCCTGCATTGGCAGATGGGTTCTTTACCACTAGTGCCACCTGGGAAGCCTATATATATATGTATATATTTCATTTGTAAATTGTTTGTCTATTGGAGTACAGCTAACGGTGGTATGTTAATTTCAGGTGTATAGCAAGTGATTCAGTTATACATATACATGTATCTATTCTTTTTCAAATTCCTTTCCCACTGGTTATTACAGATTACTGAGCATTCTCTGTGCTATACAGTAGGTCCTTGTTAGTCATCTATTTTAAATATAGCAGTGTGTACATGTTAATCCCCTTACGCTTTTGAGAATGTTTATCAGGTACATGGCTTGCAAATGTTTTCCCCTATTCTGTACATTGTCATTTCACTTTGTTGTTGTTTGTTGTTAATCAGTCACTAAGTCATTTCAGACTCTCTGCAACCTCATCAACTGTAGCACACCAGGCTCCACGGTCCTTCATATCTCCTGGAGTTTGCTCAAATTCATGTCCATTCAGTTGGTGATCCCATCCAACCATCTCATCCTCTGTCTTCCCCTTCTCCTGCTTCCAATCTTTCCCAGCATCAGGGTATTTTGTGAGACTGCTCTTCACATCAGGTCATCAAAATATTGGAGCTTCAGCATCAGCCTCAGTCCTTCCAATGAATATTCAGGGTTGATTTCCCTTAGGATTGATTGGTTTGATATCCTTGCTATATAAGAGATTCTCAAGTCTTCTCCACAGCTCAAAAGCATCAATTCTATGGTGTCCAGCCTTTTATATGGTCAAGCTCTCACATCCAGACATGACTACTGGTAAAACCATAGCTTTGACTATATAGACTTTTGTTGACAAAGTGATGTGTTTGCTTTTTAATATGCCGTATAGTTTTGTAATAACTTTCCCTTCAACGAGCAAGTGTCCTAATTACATGACTGCAATCACTCTGTTGATTGTTTCCTTTACTGTGCTAAAATCTTTTAGTTTGATGTAGTCCCCACTTGTTTATTTTTATTGCTTTTTTTTGCTGCTATATGTATGAAATCATGCAAAGACAAATGTTTGTGAGCTTTTCCTCTATGTTTTCTTCTAGGAATTTTTACAGTTTCAAGTATTACAGTTAAGTCTAATTCATGTAGGATTGATTTTTGTGTATTGCAAAAATTAAGGGTCCAGTTTCTTTCTTTAGCATGTGGATATCCAGTTTTTCCTACACCATTTGTTAAGAGACTTTCCTTTCTCCGTGGTGTATTTTTGACTCCCTGTCAAAAATCAATTGACAATTTAAGCTGGATTTATTTCCAGGTTCTCTACTCTGTTCTATTAGTCTATAGTGTATGTTTGTCTTTATGCCAGGGCCATATTATATTGATTTCTATAGCTTTGTAGTAGATTTTGAAATCAAGAAATGTGATGCCTCCAGCTTTGTTCTTCTGTTTCAGAATTGGTATGCTTATTTGCCACTCCTTATAATTTCTAGTATTATTTTTCCTTTTTTTTCTTTGGAAAAAATGCCATTGTGATTTTTAACACTTCAACGTTCTTTGCAGCACTGTTCCTAATAGCCAAAATGTGAAAGCAACTTGAACATCCAACAACAGGTGAAAGGATAAAGAAAATGTAGTATATAAATGCAATTAAATAATAATGCTGCTGCTGCTAAGTCGCTTCAGTCTTGTCTGACTCTGTGAAACCCCATAGACTGCAGCCCACCAGGCACCCCATTCCCTGGGATTCTCCAGGCAAGAAGAATAGTCTATGACTGGGTTGCCATTTCCTTCTCCAATGCATGAAAATTAAAAGGGAAAGTGAAGATGCTGTCATCTTCAAATAATGTCTCTGCTTTTTAATATGCTGTAAAAATTGCTCATAACTTTCCTTCCAAGGAGTAAGCATCTTTTAATTTCATGGCTGCAATCACCATTTGCAGTGATTGTGGAGCCCAAACCTAGACAGCATATTCAAAAGCAGAGACATTACTTTGGCAACAAAGGTCCAGATAGTCAAGACTATGGTTTTTCCAGTAGTCATGTATGGATGTGAGAGTTGGACTATAAAGAAAGCTGAGCACCAAATAGTTGATGTTTTTGAATGATGGTGTTGGAGAAGACTGTTGAGAGTCCCTTGGATGGCAAAGAGATCCAATCAGTCCATTCTAATGTAAATCAGTTTTGAATATTCATTGATAGGACTAATGCTGGAGCTGAAACTCCAAAATGTTGGCCACCTGATGCAAAAGCAGGTTGTCACCCTGATTACTTAACTTATATGCAGAATACATCNATGGCAAAGAGATCCAATCAGTCCATTCTAATGTAAATCAGTTTTGAATATTCATTGATAGGACTAATGCTGGAGCTGAAACTCCAAAATGTTGGCCACCTGATGCAAAAGCAGGTTGTCACCCTGATTACTTAACTTATATGCAGAATACATCATGAGAAATACTGGGGTGGAAGAAGCACAAGCTCGAATCAGGATTGCCTGGAGAAATATCAGTAACTTCAGATATGCAGATGACACCACCCTTATGGCAGAAAGTGAAGAGGAACTAAAAAGCTTCTTGATGAAAGTGAAAGAGGAGAGTGAAAAAGTTGGCTTAAAGCTCAACATTTAGAAAACGAAGACCATGGCATCTGGTCCCATCACTTCATGGGAAATAGATGGGGAAACAGTGGAAACAGTGTCAGACTTTATTTTGGGGGGCTCCAAAATCACTGCAGATGGTGACTGCAGCCATGAAATTAAAAGACACTTACTCCTTGGAAGGAAAGTTATGACCAACCTAGATGGCATATTCAAAATCAGAGACATTACTTTGCCAACAAAGGTCCGTCTAGTCAAGGCTATGGATTTTCCAGTAGTCATGTATGGATGTGAGAGTTGGACTGTGAAGAAAGCTGAGTGCCAAAGAATTGATGCTTTTGAACTGTGGTGTTGGAGAAGACTCTTGAGAGTCCCTTGGACTGCAAGGAGATACAACCAGTCCATTCTGAAGGAGATCAGTCTTGGGTGTTCATTGGAAGAACTGATGCTAAAGCTGAAAGTCCAACACTTTGGCCACCTCATGCGAAGAGTTGACTCATTGGAAAAGACTCTGATGCTGGGAGGGATTGGGGGCAAGAGGAGAAGGGGACGACAGAGGATGAGATGGCTGGATGGCATCACTGACTCGATGGAGGTGAGTTTGACTGAACTCCAGGAGTTGGTGATGGACAGGGAGGCCTGGCGTGCTGCGATTCATGGGGTCACAAAGAGTTGGACACGACTGAGCAACTGAACTGAACTGAACTAATGCAAAGAACTAACTTGAACTGAACTGAACTGATGCAAAGAAGTAACTTGTTTGAAAAGATCCTGATGCTGGGAGAGATCGAAGGAGAGAGGAGAAGGAACTGACAGAGGATGAGATAGCTGGATGGAATCACTGACTCAATGGACCATGAGCTTGAGTAAACTCCTGTAGTTGTTGTTGGTCAGGGAGGCCTGGTGTGCTGCAGTCCATGGGGTTGCAAAGAGTTGGACATGACTGAGCCACAGAACTGAATTGAACTGTATATCATAACCTGGGAATATATTAAAATATAGAGATTAAAACAATTTACTCCTATGTAATTTATAATCTAATAAATAAAACATAGATTGTTAGGTGGAATGCCATTTATAAATTATTGCATGTACAGTGTGTTTAGTATTTTGGGTGAGTTTTCTTTTTTTTTTTTTTTTCATTAAAAAGCAGCCATACAAATTATTTTATCTAGATTCTTTGTAGTGGGAAAATGACACTGAAAATAAAAGAGAAACAGAAGTTGGATTGAAATACCTGTATGAATCATTCAAGTGCCTATCCTTTATCCACTTCATCAAAAAAGAGACATTAAACAGAATAGTGCAAAGGAAATGTCTTTATGATTAAGAAGTCATTAGAAACCTTAGAGGACCTGGCTGTGTAGAATGTTGGGAGGGGTAGACATAAATCTCAGTGATTAATGAGTAAGCCTGAGGAAGAGGAAGCCAAAATCGACATAATATTTTGAGAAATATGAGTGGGGAATATAGCCAAGAATATGATCCCTGCAGAGAAGAACCACATCCATAGGAAGGTTCTTAAAGAGTAAGTGCAAGTAACATGTTTGTGGACAAAGTGAAAGGAAAGAAATCTATGATTTAGAGGGAGTTTTATCATTGACTGGAGAAGGCAATGGCACCCCACTCCATTACTCTTGCCTGGAAAATCCCATGGATGGAGGAGCCTGGCAGGCTGCAGTCCATGGGGTTACTAAGAGTCGCACATGACTGAGCAACTTCACTTATCATTGATATCCTGAGATACCTGTGAAGGAACATGAGCATCAAAGCAAGGACAAGAGACACCACCAGTGGTCAAGAGACACCACTTCAAATGATGGGAATAAATGAAAGAATACATGGATTTCCTGGTTATATGAACACAACAAAATGGTCAGCAAACAGGAATACTGATAAAATTATAGCAACAGAAAGTGATAGCAATTCCTTTAGAAAATATCATTAAAATGCAGATTCTGAGCTTCTGATCTTTAAAAGTAAGAAGACCTCTAATAAACTTGGACCTGTTTGGATATGTAAATGATATTCTTTTAAAGCTAGAAGTGCATTTGTTATTGTCCTAAAACTACACTCTGGTCCCTCTAACAATTACACATATACATTCACGTCAACAATATTATGTAAGGAGTATCCATATAAATATTTTAAAAGTAGATCTACAATTGTATGAGTGTGTTTTGTTAGGTGTATGTTATTTTGGGGAAAGAGGATATTAAACATTGAGATGTAACTGTATTTAATAAACATGAGTTTGGATCTAGACTCTTTAATAATGTAGCAATAAATTTCTTCAGTATCAAATTATCATTTTTATATGAATATAACATCAAGTTGATCCTTAGATTATTCTATTCCCATTTTCTAGAACTCTTTAGAAATTCTACTTACAACTTTTGAATACTTGCTTTGTTATGAAATTTATCAACTTCATTAAAACTTTATTTATATTGATAAATGTACACATGCATTAATACTTCCTCCTAATAAAAATACATGTCTATCTTAAATTAGATTTAATTTTACCTCACTTGTCTTGTTATTTTTTTGAATATCCCAGCCTTTGGTTCTGTAGTAATTTGTACCTTGAATATTTACAAGATTCAAAGGAAATGATACTATATGTTGGAAGGGACCCAAACTTTATATCCTGACACAATTATTATACTTAGTTTGAGTTGTGGCAAATTACCATAGTTTTCTGATTTCAGCTTCCTTGTCCTTGGTAAATATAATCTCCTTTAAATTAAAATATCACACACACACACACACACACACACACACACAAACTTATGGGCTTACATGGTGGTTCAGACAGTAAAGAATCTGCTTGCCAAGTAGGAGACACAGGAGACACAGATTTGATTCCTGTGTTAGGAAGATGACCTGGAGGAGGACATGTCAACCCACTCCATTATTCTTACCTGGAGAAGCCCATGGAAGATGAGCCTGGTGAGCTACAGTCCATGGGGTCACAAAGAATTGGACATGATTGAAGCAACTTAGCATGCATGCATGAGATGCAGACATGCATGAGATGCTAAAAACTGAAATCTCCTTAGAAATAGAAGAAATGACTCAAATTTTAATTTATTATTTTACAATGTTAAATATTATCTTTCTCCTCACAACCAAATTCTTATTGAGCAGAATCTTACTGTTCTTAAGAAAAGAGACATGCACACATCTAATGTTTTAACAAGTAATCTTTAATGATCTCTCTTTTTTAATGGCTTCTGCTTGGAAGCAAACCCTAAAAAGTTAATATTCATTACAAGTAAAAAAATGTTCTCTTTATATTCTGTTATTAAATTGAACCACGTGAAATCGTCATTTCAGAAGGTCAGAGCATTTGACTATCACTAATTTCATAAGGTTCACCTAATTATTTAGCATTGACTCTCCAAGTCTCTATAAGAATATATGTCAGGTAAACAAGTCAAAACATGAGTTATATTTTTTACTGTACTGTTTGCAGATGAAAAAGTAAAGTTCTTTAAGATGTTTGCTACTGTATAAAATTTTGTTATGCAATAAACAGAAGCCCATTCAATGTTACTCATAGTGTTAAATTGTTCTAGAAAGGTTTATTTTAAGTCAAGTTGAAAGAATATTTATTGTGTGTGTGTGTGTGTGTGTGCTGACAATGTTCACTTAGGAATTAGAATTCTTATATATTTTAATCGGTTACTTTTTTTGGCTTAAAAATGAATTTTCCACTGGATTTAATTATAAACATGTAAAAATTTCCTGCTGAATAAAATAATAAAAATTGCATAAATAAAGTCATTAAGAATAAAATTCACTGTGGCAGTCACTTTTTTTGGTGTGGTTCAGTTCACATCTCACATTCCTCAGTGATTGTCTCCTAACTCAACTAGTAGAAGAAGTAGTAGTAGGACTAGTGGTAGTACTACATACTAGTTGTACTAGAAGTATCAATATGGTTATTAATAAGTAACATGTTAAAGGTTTGCAGAGTGTTCAACACCCTTACCTGTGTTACCTATTCACATTCATATAATATGCATGATAATTTTTGCAGCTACACCTATATATTCTGTTTTCCTCTATTTATCGTGAATGGATTATCCGTAGTCCTCACCAAAGATAGTATGTCCACTAGGCACTAGATACAAACATGGATCACCTAACCAAGGGTCTTGCAAAAGCAATCTTTCTCTAGCAAACTTTTGATAGAAATCTGTGTAGGTGTTTGGAAAGAGAATGATATGGAACATTCAAGTTAATTATCCCTTTTCTTCTATTCCTTTTACTCTTTCTGTTCCACTCAGTACAAAAATGGCCTTCTACTCATTTCTGTCTGGTGGGAATCTTTTCTTTCTCATTTTAGCTTCATAACTCTATCTGCTGGTGAATGGTAGCAGGAATAAGAGTCCATATTTCCCAGGAAATAAAATAGAGTGGAAACATTTTCAAATTTCTTGTCCAATTTTAATAAGGAGTAGTAAGTGTTTATATGGGGGAAGTAAAAGCTCTGTAAAAATTTCTAAGAATGTAGCTTATCCTGAACTTAGTATAGTCAATACAATAGAATAAATGTGTATGAAGATAAAGTAGGAAAACAGAAAAACAAGTGAAATAAATCAGACTTCATTTGAAAAAATAGTTTTCTGTCTTGTCCATTATAAAATAATGGTGCAGTGAACACTGGGATGCAAGTATCTTTTAAAATTGTGGTTTTCTCTGGATATATGCACAGGAGTGTGATTGCAAGATCATATAATAGCTCTCTTTAGTTTTTAAAGAAATCTCCACACTGGTTTCCATAGTAGTTGTACAAATTTACATTCCCACCAACAGTGTTGGATGGTTCCTTTTTCTCTATATCTTCTCTAGCATTTACTGATTGTAGACTTTTTGATGATATCCATTTTGACTCATGTGAAGTGATACCTCATGGTAGTTTTTTTCTTCTTTTTTAAAAATTTAATTTAATGTATTTTAATTGGAGGCTAATGGCTTTACAATATTGTGTAGGTTTCTGCCACATATCATTGTAAATCAGTCATAGGTATACACATGTCTCCTCCTTCCCACCTCCTACCCCATCCCACCCCTCTAGGTGGTCACAGAGTACTGGGTTTGAGCTCCCTGTGTCATACAGAAATCTCCCACTGATAACTATTTTACCTATGGTAATGTATATGTCTCAGTGTTACTCTCTCAGTTTGCCCTGCCCTCTTCTTGACTCCAGCCTCTTCCTCCACTTGGTCCACAAGTCTGCTCTCTAACATGTACATTTTCTATTTCCATGCTGCAATATGTTCATCAGTACCATCTTTCTAGATTCCTTATATATGTGTGAATATATATTTGTTTTTCTTTCTGACTTACTTCACTCTGTGTATAATGGGCTCTGAGTTCATCCACTTCATTCGAGCTGACACAAATGTGTTCCTTTTTATGACTGAGTGCAGGTCAGGAAGCAACAGTTAGAACTGGACATGGAACAACAGACTGGTTCCAAATAGGAAAAGGAGTACGTCAAGGCTATATATTCACACCCTGCTTATTTAACTTATATGTGGAGTACATCATGAGAAATACTGGGCTGGAAGAAGCACAAGCTGGAATCAAGATTGCTGGGAGAAATATCAATAACCTCAGATATGCAGATGATACCACCCTTAAGGTAGAAAGTGAAGAGAAACTGAAGAGCCTCTTCGTGAAAGTGAAAGAAGAGAGTGAAAAAGTTGGTTTAAAGCTCAACATTCAGAAAACGAAGATCATGGCATCTGGTCCCATACTTCATGGGAAATAGATGGGGAAACAGTGGAAACAGTGGCAGACTTCATTTCTTTAGGCTCCAGAATCACTGTGGATGGTGATTGCAGCCATGAAATTAAAAGACGCTTACTCCTTGGAAGGAAAGTTATGACCAACCTAGGTAGCATATTCAAAGACAGACAGGTTACTTTGCCAACAAAGGTCCGTCTAGTCAAGGCTGTGGTTTTTCCTGTGGTCATGTATGGATGTGAGAGTTGGACTGTGAAGAAGGCAGAGCGCCAAAGAATTGATGCTTTTGAATTGTGGTGTTGGAGAAGACTCTTGAGAGTCCCTTGGACTGCAAGGAGATCCAACCAGTCCATTCTGAAGGAAATCAGCCCTGGGATTTCTTTGGAAGGAATGATGCTAAAGCTGAAACTCCAGTACTTTGGCCACCTCATGCGAAGAATTGACTCACTGAAAAATATTCTGATGCTGGGAGGGATTGGGGGCCGGAGGAGAAGGGGACGACAGAGGATGAGATGGCTGGATGGCATCACTGACTCGATGGACTTGAGTCTGAGTGAACTCCGGGAGTTGGTGATGGACAGGGAGGCCTGGCATGCTGCAATTCATGGGGTTGCAAAGAGTCGGACACGACTGAGCGACTGAACTGAACTGGACTGAACTGAACTAAACGACTGAACTGAAGTGAACTGAACTGAGTATTCCATTGTGAAAGTGAAAGTGAAGTCAATCAGTCGGTTCCGACTCTTTGCGACCCATGGACTGTAGACCACCAAGCTCCTCCGTCCACAGGATTCTCCAGGCAAGAATACTGGAGTGGGTTGCCATTTCCTTCTCCAGGGGATCTTCCCGACCCAGGGATGGAACCCAGGTCGCCCACATTGTAGGCAGACTCTTTAACCTCTGCACCACCAGGGAAGCCCTGTATTCCATTGTATATACATACAACAATTTTATCCATTGGTCTGTTGATGGACATCTGGGTTGCTTCCATGTCCTAGGTATTATAAATTAATCCATCAAATTTGGTCAATATCTTATTGTCACTATGTAAAATCAGTGCATCTGCATTCTTATCTATTTCCAAATAGTTTTGTGTTTCAGATTACAAGAATGATTTTATTTTCTATCTGCTATCAAAGATTATAACACATATTTTGATATTATAAATTCTGATGAGTTGTGTAATTGTAAGAAAATGAAATAATTCTTAGTCTAATAAAGGGGGGGTACCTATCTCTTACCTTACTAAAATGTTCCTTGAAAATATGTTCAATTTTTTATTTTATTTTATTTTTTTAATTTTTTCATCTCAGGTGTACATGAGTTCCCTATTTTTTATTTTATACTCCAGGATTTTAGGCCTCTGACTGTTGGAACTGTAAACACATGGCTCTGAAATTATGTTTCTCACCGGTTTTATAAGTGACTAGCAAAGGTATAACTCTTTGTCTCTCAAAGAGTAAGAAAAAGTTTAATTGATCTTTCCTTCTACATTAATATATGAATCTATGAAAAAAATTGTCCATATTTTGTAGTCTCTCAGTATAATCTGATGGCATATGAAGTAATAAATTGTGTTCTCACCCTTCTCTGTTTGTATGGAGAACTCTTTCTGTTGGTAGTATTTTTTATTTCCCCCACAGTTGTCTACAGTTGATTCTAAAAATTAAAATCCATAGCAGATTGCTTGCAAATTTATGATTATATAAATCTTATCCTCTAGGAAGACTGATGAGAAAGGATGGATAGTATATATTGAAGTCATTAAAAATGTCCAGTTTGAATAAGAATATGAGAGGCATCAAATTGAAATGAATTATCTTAACATAGTACACAATCACTTTTGAAAATTTATGGCAAAAATTGCATCATAATTGGAATATGACTTTGATAGGTTTTATCTATAGTATGCAATAACTTTTTTCACTGAGGAAATATATTTATGATTCTATTTTATTAATAAGTGTACTGAGTGTTTTATTTCATACCACATATGTAGGTCAATCCTTCTATACTGTAGAATGTTGAGTCTTAATGGGATACAGAAAGTGACACCTGAAAATATGCTACTTTGGAATGGGGGATTATTTTGAGCTAGAAGCAAATGAGAACCAACAGAAGCAGAAAAAAGCCTTCCTGGAGCTTCCCTTGTCTTATTAGAAGTAGAAATTTCTAAAAAATGAGGAATTCCATAAATCTGCTTTCTTGGGGAAGTATTATGGCCATGAAGAAGACCAAGGAGGTGTGAGATGGACCTGTACCAACAAACCCCACCTATTAGTGACCTCCACATATTTACCTTCCCACAACTTGCCACCCTTAAAGGCCTAGACCCCTTTTACATTGTTTTGCCAGCCCTCTACAGATACACTGTTCTTTTAATTTTTTTAAATTCTTTTTAATTTTAAAGTTTCTTTTTAATTAGGGGAAAATTGATTTACAATGTTGTGTTAGTTTCTGCCATACAACACAAATCACCATAATTATTCATATATCACCTCCCTCTTGACCTCCCTTCCCTCCCCGCATCCACCCTCTAGGTCACTGCAGAGCACCAGGCTGGGCTCCCTGTGTTAAACAGCAACCTTGCACCAGCAATCTGTTTTATACATGGTACTGTATATTTATCAGTGCTACTTTCTCCAGCTGTCTCACTTTCTCCTTCCCCTACTGTGTCCATAGGTTCATTCTCTATATCTGAGTCTCCAGTCCTTCCCTACAAATACTTTCACCAATACTATTTTTCTAGATTCCATATATATGAATTAATATACAATACTTGATTTCTTTTTTCTGACTTACGTCACTCTGTATAACAAGTTCAAGGTTCATCCACCTCACTAGAACTGACTCGTACTCAGTCATTTTTATGGCTGAGTAATATTCCATGGTAATCAGGTACTGCATCTCCTTTATCCATTCTTCTGTCGATGTACATCTAGGTGGTGGCCATGCCCTGCTTATTGCAAATAGTGCTGCTATGAACATTGTGTACATGTATAATTTTCAATTATGATTTTCTCAGGCTGTATGTCCAGTAGTGGGTTTGCTGAATCATATGGTGGTTTTATTCCTAGCTTTTTAAGGATCTCCAAATTGTTCTCCATAGTGGCAATATTAATTTACATTCCCAGCAATGGTGCAAGATGGTTCTCTTTTCTGTATAAACTGAAGCTCGAAACACCCCTCTCAGTTACTCATCCCTGAAGTTTCTCCTGTATGATGTATGCTATCACTTCATGGGAAATAAATGGGGAAACAGTGGAAACAGTAGCAGACTTTATTTTTCGAGGCTCCAAAATCACTGCAGATAGTGATTGCAGTCTTGAAATTAAAAGACGCTTACTCCTTGGAAGGAAAACTATGACCAACATAGATAGCATATTCAAAAGCAGAGACATTACTTGGCCAACAAATGCCATCTAGTCAAGGCTATGGTTTTTCCAGTAGTTATGTATGGATGNGGTGGCCATGCCCTGCTTATTGCAAATAGTGCTGCTATGAACATTGTGTACATGTATAATTTTCAATTATGATTTTCTCAGGCTGTATGTCCAGTAGTGGGTTTGCTGAATCATATGGTGGTTTTATTCCTAGCTTTTTAAGGATCTCCAAATTGTTCTCCATAGTGGCAATATTAATTTACATTCCCAGCAATGGTGCAAGATGGTTCTCTTTTCTGTATAAACTGAAGCTCGAAACACCCCTCTCAGTTACTCATCCCTGAAGTTTCTCCTGTATGATGTATGCTATCACTTCATGGGAAATAAATGGGGAAACAGTGGAAACAGTAGCAGACTTTATTTTTCGAGGCTCCAAAATCACTGCAGATAGTGATTGCAGTCTTGAAATTAAAAGACGCTTACTCCTTGGAAGGAAAACTATGACCAACATAGATAGCATATTCAAAAGCAGAGACATTACTTGGCCAACAAATGCCATCTAGTCAAGGCTATGGTTTTTCCAGTAGTTATGTATGGATGTGAGAGTTGGACTGTGATGAAAGCTGAGTGCTGAAGAATTGATGCTTTTGAACTGTGATGTTGGAGAAGACTCTTGGGAGTCCCTTGGACTCCAACCAGTCCCTTCTAAAGGAGATCAGCCCTGGGATTTCTTTGGAAGGAATGATGCTAAAGCTGAAACTCCAATACTTTGGCCACCTCATGCGAAGAGCTGACTTATTGGAAAAGACTCTGATTCTGAGAGGGATTGGGGACAGGAGGAGAAGGGGATGACAGAGGATGAGATGGCTAGATGGCATCACTGACTCGATGGACATGAGTTTGAGTGAACTTTGGGAGTTGGTGATGGACAGGGAGGCCTGGTGTGCTGCAACTCATGGGGTCACAATGAGTTGGACACGACTTAGTGACTGAACTAAACTGAACTGAACTGACTGATATACAATAGCAAACCGTGTCCTTGTCTTACTGATCTTTTATCAATCTAATTTGCAAAGCCCAGCTGGAGAACTTAGGTCAATAGAAGAAAGAAGTTGAGTTTTTCCTCCTCTATGAATTTCAGATTTCAATAGCATAAACTCTTGATAAGAGAAAACTGACTTTGTAACTCACAGGGTAAAGAACAATGTTTCTATAGACCTTGAAGAGCGTCTTGGAGTAAGGAGGCAAGATCACAGTTTATTAGCCACTGGAGGTTTGGTTTAAGGTAAGACTTTTAACACTGGTGGACTTAATTGGGATTGGGTTAAAGTCATGTTATAATAGTCTCATATTGGAGGAAAATGAAAGGTAAAGATTTTGAGACAGAAGATTCAAGGAATCTTATCACATAATCTGTCTGTTGAAGCTTTCCATTAAAGACATGATGGATGTTTCAGAAGTTCTATAATAAACAGTTAACATCTGTCTGGACTAGAGAATCCTAGAAAAGTACAGTGATGTTAACAAAAAATATGGAATAGCTAAGTTATGATATTTTAGCGTTAAGGGCCAAATCCCACCAAAATTTGTATATTGAAATCCTGGCCCCAGATTTCTCAAAATATAACAGTATTTGAAGATAGGGCCTTTAAAGAGATAATTAAGGTAAAATGAAGTCATATGGGTGGATTCCAATCCAAAATAAGTACTGTCCTTTTAAGAATAGGAAATTTGTACACAAATATGTTCTCATGGTGGAGAAAGGCCACTTGAAGACAAAAGAAATCAACCATCTATAAACCAAGGAGAGGGGCCTCAGAATGAAGTCCATCCTGCTGACACCTTTATCTCTGACTTCTATCATCCAGGAGTTCTTAATAAACTCTGACCTTGCCTCTCAACTCTGAGTTTCTGTTGTTTAAAACACCCCATCAGTGGCATTTGTCGTGGCACTCCTAGAAGACTAATAAATGTAGATAAGTGGGGGTAGGTTGCTTCAGTCTTCAATGTTCAGGCCGAAAAATGTAGGAAGAATTTCACTTTTTGTTTACATTTTCTTTTCAGTGTGCTCCCAATTTGGTTCCACTGTTATAGTCTGTATTGTATACTTAGTCATTGTATTTTTTTTTCATCTTAGTAACACATCTACAAATAATATGTTTTGAAATTCCTGAGTAAAGTATTTGCTTCATGTTTATTTTGTCTAATTGTATGTTTGATTTGCTTTTGTTGGGTATCAAATATGTTATATTTTATTTCCCCTTATAAAATGGTTCCATTGTTTTCTAACACTTATTACTGATAAGGACAATTTCATATCAGTTTAATGAAAATCACACACACACACACACATATTTATATATACATGTAACATGCATATTTTTATGTCTTAGGGTCTAAAACCCTTTCACTGTACCTGGTGATTATTAGTTATGTGGTCATAGTTATAGATATTCTTTAAGACTAGGACTGTTCATTAAAATCATTCATGAGAGGAGTTTTTATGCTAGACCAATTAAAGTAGAATTTCTGGGGCAGTAGCCTATTAATCATATTCTAAGTATTCTCTAAATGATTGCAGGCTTACTTTGAAAATACATTCATATGTATGATCTTTTGTAATCATTCTTTCTTATAAACTTAAGAGGCAGTGTGGATGTTTTGTGTATGTAGAAATGGTATTTCCAGTGGCAAGCCTGGTAGTAAAGCCATGCTCACAACCTGGACTACTGAAATCAACCAGAAATTAGTGAAATGCTCATGATGGTTTTTTTTGGCCTGATTATGACTATACTAGAAATTTATAGTCCTTTCTAGGCAGATCATTCCACTGTTTAAAAACATTGCTCTGGAAGCCAATGCTGAACTGAATATGAATCTACTGAATACATGGGTGAAGTTAAAAAGTGAGGAAGAATAGTTCACAAAAATTCCAGTCATTGGCATAATCTTCAGGTAATACCGTTCCCTGTTATACATAGCTTTTATTATTTAGTTATAAAAGTTATGTGTAATAAATAATAAAATTTATGCATAAAGTTAAAGCAGAGACATTACTTTGACAACAAAGGTCCGTCTAGTCAAAGCTATGGTTTTTCCAGTGGTCACGTATGGATGTGAGAGTTGGACCGTAAAGAAAGCTGAGCACTGAAGAATTGATGCTTTTGAACAGTGATGTTGGAGAAGACTCTTGAGAGTCCCTTGGACTGCAAGAAGCTCCAACCAGTCCATCCTAAAGGAAATCAGTCCTGAATATTCATTGAAAGGACTGATATTGAAGCTAAAACTGCAATACTTTGGCCACCTGATGCGAAAAGCTGACTCATTAGAAAAGACCCTGATGCTGGGAAAGATTGAAGGCAGGAGGAGAAGGGAACAAGAGATGATGAGACTGTTGGATGGCATCACCAACTCAATGGACATGAATTTGAGTAAACTCTGGGAGTTGGTGATGGACAAGGAGCCCTGGTGTGCTGCAGTCCATGGGGTTGCAAAGAGTCAGACCTGACTGAGCAACTGAACTGAATTGAACTGTTATGCATTCCACCTTTTTTTTTTTTAATTTTTTAAAATTTAGTTTATTGAAGGATAGTTGATTGACAATATTGTGTTAATTTCTACTGTACAACAAAGTGACTCAGTTATACATATATATACATTGTTTTCATATTCTTTTTCATTATGGTTTATCACAAGATATTGANACTCAATGGACATGAATTTGAGTAAACTCTGGGAGTTGGTGATGGACAAGGAGCCCTGGTGTGCTGCAGTCCATGGGGTTGCAAAGAGTCAGACCTGACTGAGCAACTGAACTGAATTGAACTGTTATGCATTCCACCTTTTTTTTTTTTAATTTTTTAAAATTTAGTTTATTGAAGGATAGTTGATTGACAATATTGTGTTAATTTCTACTGTACAACAAAGTGACTCAGTTATACATATATATACATTGTTTTCATATTCTTTTTCATTATGGTTTATCACAAGATATTGAATACAATTCCCTGTGTTATACAATAGGGCCTTGTTTATCCATTATATGTATATATATATACATATATATATATATATTTTACTTTACAATATTGTATTGCTTCTGCCACGCATCAACATGAGTCCGCCAAGGGTGCACATGTCTTCCCAATCCTGAACCCTCCTCCCACCTCCCTCCCCATACCATCCCTCTGGGTCATCACAGTGCACCAGCCCCAAGCATCCTGCATCCTGCATCAAACCTAGACTGGCGATTCATTTCCTATATGATACTATACATTTTTCAATGCCATTCTCCCAAATCATCCCACCCTCTCCCTCTCCCACAGAGTCCAAAAGACTGTTCGATACATCTGTGTCTTTTTGCTGTCTCTCATACAGGGTTATTGTTACCATCTTTCTAAATTGCATATATATGCGTTAGAATACTGTATTGTTGTTTTTCTTTCTGGCTTACTTCACTCTGTGTAATCGGCTCCAGTTTCATCCAACTCATTAGAGCTGATTCAAATGTATTCTTTTTAATGGCTGAGGAGATCAGCCCTCGGATTTCTTTGGAGGGAATGATGCTGAAGCTGAAACTCCAGTACTTTGGATACCTCATGCGAAGAGTTGACTCATTGGAAAAGACTCTGATTATGGGAGGGATTGGGGACAGGAGGAGAGGGAGACGACAGGATGAGATGGCTGAATGGCGTCACTGACTCAATGGATGTGAGTCTGAGTGAACTCCGGGAGTTGGTGATGGACAGGGAGGCCTGGCGTGCTGCAGTTCATGTGGTCGCCGAGTTGGATACGACTGAGCAACTGAACTGAACTAAACTGAATACTCCATTGTGTAAATGTACCACAGCTTTCTTATCCATTCAGCTGTTGATGGACATCTAGGTTGCTTCCATGTCCTGGCTATTATAAACACTGCTGTGATGAACATTGGGGTACACGTGTCTCTTTCAATTTTGGTTTCCTTGGTGTGTATGCCCAGCAGTGGGATTGCTGGTCCACCTTTTCCTCCTATCCCAAACCCTGAGCTTCTCTAGGTTGCTACTAGAGCAAATCGCCATAGTGCAGCCTTTTCCTAAATGTGCCCATTGGACCAGCACTTCCTCCCCTGTCTGATGTAGCAGCAAGTTTCCATCTGCTTCTCATTTTCTAAACATGTTTCAAAATCTCTGTAACAACAGTTATCTCCTTTACTTCTGTCTCGGTGTTTACTTTTTTTGTTGTTTTTCCCTTCAGGAATCATCAGAGTGAGAGAAGATGTAGATACAAATATTGTAGATGCTTGATGTAGCTACAAATATTGATACCATTCACATTATGCCTTCTTTTCAAGCGTCTGAGTGTAAGCCTATAGATAAAATCTATCAGAACAGAAGAAAATAAAGCTGGACTTACATTGTGTTTATCCAAATATCAGTATGGATTTATTTATATGCATCATTTCAAAATTCAGAATTAAAGTTTATTAAGAATTTAATAAGGAAATAAATTAAAATGTTTAAACATGGTAAGCTATTGCCCTGCAATTTACAACTTTAGTGTTTTCCTTTTCCATTTGTTTTCATGAAAATATACCCTATAACTGGATTGGATTCCCTTTGTCATTCTATCCTTATGGATGAGAGATTTCTTCTCTTATGATTTCATCTCATATCTGTTCATGAATAATTTTCCAAAACTAAGCTCTCAAGTTTTAGACAGATTTCTTCAAGTGCATCACCTCATTGCCCACACTGCAGGATGCTCTGGCTGTCTTGCACAGGTTGTTTATATCAAAGACTGAATATTGCATTAATCTCAAACACCTCAATATTTTGCATATTTGGAAGCATTACAAACATGGAGAAACTTTCATGCTTGGGCTTTTATTAAATTAAAACAGCTCTTTTTTTCCCATTTTTATTGGTATATCAATTTTGTGGTACTAAATTTAGGGCTCAGTTTATTGTCCATGGGACACTATGAATAAGAGAACTGTGTTTGAAAAGAAAAAGGTTAGTTTCCTTTTCAGTACAGAATAAAGAGTATCTGTTTAATTTTAAATGGTTTAAACATGCTGTCACAATATTAACTCCTGATATTTTGCTGAATATTTGAAATGAGTATCTGGGATGCTGTAAATAGCTTTACTGTCCCAGTGAGAGCACATACTAGCTTCCAGAGGTAGAAGAAGCTGCAGTCTTTATGTTCAGGTATATTCTGTCACTCAATTGTGTCTGACTCTTTGTAACACCAGGAACAGTAGCCTGCCAGGCTCCTCTGTCCATGGGATTTCCCAGGCAAGAATACTGGAGTGGGTTGCCATTTTCTCCTCCAGGGGATCTTTCTGACCCAGGGATTAAACCTATGTCTCTAGTGTCTTCTGCATTGCCTGGCAGATTCTTTACCACTGCACCACCTAGAAAGTCCCTTATGTCCCATTACTAGATAATATATTAAAATGTTATTTCAGTGGAAATTCTATGATTTATAGACAAATGACTCAGTGAAGATGGTGTAAGTTAGGTCTTAGGATCTAATACTTTACAGATAATGGAAAACTCAAGGAAAAACTGTCAAAATCAATTTTGTCAGAATTCTGGAAAACAGTGAAAGGCTTACTGCAAACAAGCAAATGCTGAATTAAGAAAAAACAAACAAGCAAACATGAAAATGCTAAGAGTGTGTTTTGGCATTTCACTTGTTCTTGTTACACTCTCTTTCCTAACTCAGCAGCATATTGATGGAAGCAGTGTATGTCTTAGATTGGGAACCTGGTCCCTGGTTCCAGAAGAGTAAAGCAGAGCTAGCCTCAATATTGTCTAACCTGTCTGGGTCTGCCTGAAATATTGAGGCAAGAAGCTTGTCTTTGTTTAACCTAATTCAGTAATCAATCAAGGCTGAAACTCTGTGACCCAGTCAATTCTGAAAATCTCAAAAATATGGTAAAGCAAATGAAAAACCTATAGCCACCTGGGGCTTAAGGTTACAATTGAAGCAAACAATAGAGTGCTGAAGGCCTGGGAGAAGAAGCTGGGGAGTTTTTTTTTTTTTTTTTTTTTTTTAGGATATTCAAACGTCCCAGTGCATAATGGGGAGTTTTGAAAATCATGTCCATGCCCTAGGGCATGTTCAGGATCAGAAAAGACCCAAAGATATACTAAGGTTTCCCCCCTGGCTAATCTCTAGACACTGGGCAAGCAGTTCATAAAGACTATGGCAGAATCATCCTGGCTAAGTTTGTTTGTTTGTTTATTTGTTTTACTTTATTTTACTTTCGAATCTCCAGTTCAGGTTCGATGCAGGATACAGGATGCTTGGGGCTTGTGCACTGGCTAAGTTTTGAAGGAGTGCCCAATGATTTAGCCATTCTGCAGAGACTAGGAGAGATTTTTTTTCTCTTCATTTCCCTCTTGCCCCTCTCCACCGAATCTCTGCCTCCCAGCATCCAAGGAAATGACTGTGAGAACACTAGCTAAACACAAACTTGAGGAAAAGTGACTTCAGGGACCACACATGATAAAGAATATAAACTTACATCTCAACAACAAAAGACAAGCCATTTTAAAAATGGACACAGGTCATATAGAGATATTTCCCAAAGAAGATATACAGTCAAAAACCAAGTGCTGCCCTCTGAATACAAATTGAAAAAACAGAAAGATGAATTTATTGCAAGGCTTTTCACCTGCAAGCTGAGAAACTCACAGCTATAGGAACAATGATTCCAAAATACTCATAGGCTAAGGTTTTCTTAGGGGATAAATGGAGAAGTTATTTGGCTTTTTCAACTGACTCATTGCTGGTGGTCTTCTTTCTTATTTGGATGAGGGTACCTGAGTCAAAGAAACAAGGAAGCACAGAGATCCAGTGGGCATACTTGGCATTTGGGGATTAGCTGGTATCCTATGCTGATATCTGAGAAGAGCTATAAATTCCTGTAACATTATGTTAAATGTCTTTTCTACACATGTATTGACCATTTCCATGTTGTGCCTGACTGAAGTGATTCCATTTTAGATTGCTTCTACAAAATGAGAAGAAAGTCAACATCAGTCATTAGGAAAATGCAAATTAAAACCACAAGTTACCACTTTTCATTGACTGAGATATCTGTAACCAGAATGGAAAGAAGGAAGGAGGGAGTAAGGAATGAATGTAGGAAGGCAAGAAAGGAATAGAAGAAGGGGGATGCTGTTCAGTCACTCAGTTGTGTCCAACTCTTAACAACCCCATGGACTGCTCCCCTGTCCTACACCATCTCCTTGAGCTTGTTCAAACTCATGTCCATTGAGTCAGTGACGCCATCCAACCGTCTCATTCTCTGTCATCCCCTTCTCCTCCTGCCTTCAATCTTTCCCAGCATCAGGACCTTTACCAATAAGGTGGCCCAAGTATCAGAGCTTCATCATCAGTCTTTCCAATGAATATTTAGGATTCATTTCTTTAGAACTGACTGGTTTGATCTCCTTGCAGTCCAAGAGTATACTCTCAAGAGTATTCCCAAATAGCACAGTTCAAAATCATCAGTTCTTTGGTGCTCAGCTTTCTTTATTGTCCAACTCTCACATCCATACATGACTACTGGAAAAACCATAGTCTTGACTATCTGGACCTTTGTTGCCAAAGTAATGTCTCTGCTTTTGAATATGCTGTCTACTTTGATCATAGCTTTTCTTCCAAGGAGCAAACATCTTTTAATTTCATTGCTGCAGTCACCAACTGCAGTGATTTAGGAGCCCCCGATAAACAAAATCAGTCACTGTTTTCACTGTTCACGATCTATTTGCCATGAAGTGATGGGACCAGTTGCTATGATCTGTTTTCTGAATGTTGAGCTTTAAGCCAGCTTTTTTACTCTTCTCTTTCATTTTCATCAAGAGGCTCTTTAGTTCTTCACTTTCTGCCATAAGGGTGGTGTCATCTGCATATCTGAGGTTATTGATATTTCTCCTGGCAATCTTGATTACAGTTTGTGCTTCATCCAGCCTATCATTTCTCATGATGTACTCTGCATGTAAGTTAAATAAGCAGGGTGACAATATACTGCCTTGACACACTACTTTCCCTGTTTGAAAAGGAGTTTCCAAACCTTGTTTGTTAGTTTCCCTGTTGTTCCATGTCCAGTTCTAACTGTTGCTTCCTGACCTGCATACATGTTTCTCAGGAGGCAGGTCAGGTGGTCTGGTATTCCCATCTCTTTCAGAATTTTCCACAGTTTTTTTTTGTCGTCCACACAGTCAAAGGCTTTGACATAGTCAATAAAGCAAAAGTAGATGTTTTCCTGTAACTCTCTTGCTTTTTCTATGATCCAATGGATGTTGGCAATTTGATCTCTTGTTCCTCTGCCTTTTCTAAAACCAGCTTGAACATCTGGAAGTTTACAGTTCTCTTACTGTTGATGCCTGGCTTAGAGAATTTTGAGCATTACTTTAGTAGCATGTGAGATGAATGCAATTATGCAGTGGTTTGAGCATTCTTTGTTAGCTTAATGTTATCTAAATTTTATCTCAGTTATTGTTTTTAATATAGAGGCTAATCTTGCAGTCTTGATTTTGGAACAAGTTATATAGATAGTATCCACTGTACATATAGAAAATATTTCTCCACACCCAAAGAGATTCTGAAAATAATATAGGCTAGAAGGTGATTACACTTTAATTGAAAATTCCAGCAGTTTTGAAAACTTTCTGGAGGAAGTTAAGGAATTTTAATATATGTTAATAGATAGATAGTTTCCTTCAAATCCTACATTTCCATCACTAAATCATATGCTTCCTTAAATGAAAATCTTGAGAGACATGGTTTCAACTAATATCACTTCCATCTCCTTGTTTAGTAATATAGCAGGTTATTTTTATATTGACACAATATTTTAAATAATATTTATCTGATAGTTTTAACCATTTTAAATTAGTCTTTGACGGCCATCAAAACGTTGAGAGGCTGAATCTGAATAAAGAAGGAATAAGGAAGGAAGTACTCCATGAATGAAACTTTTTCAGACTTACTTAGTATGACACTTTTAAAAAGTTTATATATATGAAAAATAAGCATCTAGTTTTTACTCCAAATGGATAATTCATTTGTAAAACATAATATACTTAATATTAAAATTCCTAAAAATTCAAATGCACATTTCAAAAGTTTTTCTCAACAACCCAAATTAATATAAAAATGAGTAGACTTTCACACTCACTGGGATATCCTTAGCATATTACCTATTTTTTTTTCTATCATCTATATAGAAGGTCTGTATTTTTTTCATCTCTTTTCTTCAACATTTTTCTCACCAGGTATTCTGAGGAATCAGAATCTACTAGGATTTTTATAGTTAAATAGCAAATAATTTTATTCAAATTAATGAAGAAATTCAAATGAATGCTCAAGTAAATATTTGAGATTTATTTAATCAATAGTTAGATGTTTCTACATAATTCTTCTTTTCTTTTGTTTTCTCTACCCCTACCCTTTGGAATTCATTTAACCATCACCCATGAAAGTTTTGCTAGATGCTCAGAAGCACCCTCATTATTCATAGAAACAGAAACAAAGAAAAATAAAGAAGGTTTTGTTCCTGAACAGTCAAAACAAGATATGCCAACAATGGTTACAGTGCAGTGGATTCAGTAGTAATTAGAGATTTCTAGGCTCTTTGTGAAACTGCTATTCCTCAAAGTCTTAATCCCTCCAATTTCTTTTTCTTATATTCCATAACTTGACTTCTGTCAACTCACATGTATTATTAGTATCTACATGAAGTTTCCAAGCTAAATATATACAACAGAAGTTTCCCCTTTGGAGTCAACAACTATACTTTGCAAAAAAATCTCCTTTATATACTATACATATAAGCACATAGAGGCATTTTTAGTAAGTTTTTATTGAGCCCCTGTTAATACAAGATTCTACAATTAATTGGTATAATGCATTAAAGTGTATGAAATGATTTTATACTCCTTTCTGTGACAAGGTATTGAAATTGTAACTATCCAAGGTTAATTACTAGCAATAATAAAAGCAATACTTTTAGCAGGACAGTGTTTTGTTTAATTAGAATATGTTTATGACCTTATTTTATAATGTTAAATGTAAAGGTTATCTTGTAGAATATAATTACCAACTTCCAGAAGTAGATTAAGGAAGTATTATACTTTAACAAAATTGAATAAAATACTTAAATATTAGTGTGTTGATGAGCAAGATGCAGCAATACAGTAATAATGTCTTCAGTAAGAACAGAAAGCTTGGCATGCTTCAGTCCATGGGGTCGCAAAGAGTTGGAAACAACTCAGTGACTGAACAAAAAACAACAGTAAGATGATCTTGTTTTTTCATGTCTTTCACGTTCTAAGATGAGAAAGTCCCATGTTTAAGCAAAGATTTCTATGGCAGGAGAGAACAGAGAATAGAGGGAAGATGTTTTAAAAATGCTTCTTATCCTTTCCTAATTTTTTGCAAGGTTCATAAAGTCCTTTCTCTTATGAATAATTTTGATAATCTGGAACTTCATTTGCTTTATCTAAAATTTAATCAATTCTTGAAAAAGCCTAGTCAGTGTGAAGTTTGGCGGGAGCTGTTATCCCTGGACTACTTCTTGGAGTAAACTCTATTGTATAATGGAGACTGAAAGACTCTTGGGAGTGACAGTAACTACAGTGACAGAAGAACAACTATCTATTGGCATTTCATCCCCTGTAATAGAGGCCCAAACAGGTCCCTAGACACCTGTAGGAATTACAAGGGTGTGTTAGACCATGACAGTTGAGAAATTATTACCAGACACACCTTAAAATGGATTTCTAAGCTTTACTATAATCCTTGAGGAAAAAAAAATACCATTAGCCTGCTGACAGTAAAACTTACCTAAATATTTCAAAGCAACAACATACATTTTCTACCTAAGATAAACATGTATATATATATATATATACATATATAAATGTATAAATTAGAGAAAATAATATAAGTAATAGGAATATTCAAAAAGTAACATAGTAAAACTAATTAACAAATAATTAAACAACTTTATGTACTTAGGCACTGTACATTCAAAGACGTAATACAGCTACAAGTTACTATATACAGTTTTTGGCAGAATATAACACAATCATATAATATTAGCATTGGGATCAATTCCACATTTTATTGCATGCAACAGCAAATGTAATTTGGATTTTCATGTATTTCATATATTATATATTTTCATATATTCATGCTAAACTAGCTCTAGGATGATCTCAATGCCATTGAGATTTTCCATAATGTAGATTTTAATAATGATAAAGCATATTGCTTGTCCACTTAAGTATTTGCTAAAAATTTGGATGCATAGGCAAATATTTTCCGACATATACTAAATAATAATGCAATGTAATTATATACAATATATACTATAGTATATTAGGCTTTCCTGATAGCTCAGTTGGTAAAGAATCCACCTGCAATGCAGGAGACCCTGGTTCAATTTCTGTATCTGGAAGAACCACTGGAGACATGATAGGTTACCTAATCCAGTATTCTTGGGCTTCCTTTGTGCCTCAGCTGGTAAAGAATCCTGCAATGTGGGAGACCTGGGTTTGATCCCGGGTTGGGAAGATCTCTTGGAGAAGGGAAAGGCTACCCACTCCAATATTCTGGCCTGAAGAATTCCATGGACTGTCTACAGCCCATGAGGTTACAAAACGTCAGACATATATAACTGCATAGCTCCGTGACACTTACATTCACATTGTTGTTCAACTCTCGCCATCATCCATCTCCTGAATATTTCACCTTCCTAAATTGAAACTCTCTCCCCATTAAATGGTCTTCCCAGGTGGCTCTCACTAGTGGTAAAGAACCTGCTTGCTAATGCAGGAGATGTAAGAGACATGGGTATGATCCCTGGTTTGGAAAGATCCCCTGGAGGTGGACATGGAAACCCACTTCAGTATTCTTGGCTGGAAAATCCCATGAACAGAGGAGCCTGGTGGGCTATAGTTCATAGGGTCTCAAAGAGTTAGACATAACTGAAAAGACTTAATGAATTAGTATATGATATACTATGTACACATATCTGTGCCATAATAATACAGGGCTTATCTGATGGCTCAGCAACTAAAGGATCTGCCTACAATATAGAAGACAGGGAAGATGTGGATTTGATCCCTGGGTCAAGAAGATCCCCTGGAGGAGGAAGTGGCAACCCCTCCAGTATTCTTGCTTAGAAAATCCAATGGACAGAGGAGTCTGGAGGGCTGCAGTTCATGGGGTTACAAAGAGTAACATGACTGAGTGATTGAGTATGCACATATACATGTATTTATATATACACATATAGTAGTTTTATATGTATATACATGTGTATGTATAAAGCTGTATGTGTGTGTGTGCAAAGTTGCTCAGTCATGTCCAACTCTTTGCAACCCCACGGACTGTAGCCTGCCATACTCCTCTGCCTATAGAGTTCTCCTGGTCAGAATACCAGAGTGGATACCTGTTTCCTTCTCCAGGATATATCTATATACATAGTAGTTCTGTTACTACTAATTTTCTATTTTGAAACAATTATTTTATTTCCTAGTATTATTCTCGTCTTTGAGTGATTAAAAGAACATAAAGAAGAAATAACATAGTTTTTCCAAAAATAATATTAAATCATTTTCTTATTTATCATAATATCAGAAATGCATATATATATATGTTAAAGCATATTTATGTATGTATGTATATATATATATATATATGAAATAGCTTCTCACATCATCTCCCAGTACAATAAAAATACAGACTTGAAAATATTTATTATTAGCCAAAGAAGATCACTGAGAAGTATTTTCATCCTGGCATAAGATGTTTCCCTTCTATAGGCTAGGTCTTGTGAGATAGGGTTATAGGCTGAATTTTCACAAACCGTGGCCCAGAAAAATCTCTAAGTGAGAAATTAACCAGGGAGAGGCAAAGCACATATGCTTTGGATTTCCTGAAACTGTTAATTTAAGATGTAGGAAAAGACATACTCAAAGAGGGACCTAAGAGTTTTCCAAAACCAGCAGTATAAATTTTAAAAAAAAAAATCCTTTTGGATCTTTTGAAAAGACAATGTACCATATAGAAAAACTGTGATAAAGAGGAGATGAAAATTTGCATATCAGAGAATATATATCCCTATATATTTTTTTCTTCTCTTTGATGGAATCCTAAATTGCATCAGAAATTTGGCTACTCTGAATAAAGACTAAAATTCTGCAGACCACTTGAAATGAGACATAGTTATCCTAAAGGCAATCAAGTTAGATATAAGCAGAAGTGGTGTGTGCAGGTTTTGTAAAGTATCATTAGAAAGGCAGATGATCTGTTTTTTTTTTTTTTTTTAATTCTCCATTCTGCCACCTGGGATGTGTAGACAGCCATGGCTCATCCTGAGGTTTAAGATTCTGTATAGTGGAGAAACATGATGAGCAGAAGTCTGATGATTTTTTTAAGTAGAAGTGATACACTGGTCCTAGACTACTAGTTGGACTTTAATTCTGTACAAGAGTAAAAAAATCTATTTCATTAAACCACTTTTGTTGTTTTATTTTTGTTTCCTTTCAGTGCTAAATCTAATTCAGATTAATACTTTTTTTTTTTTTACTGAAGTTGGAATGCTCAACCAAAGGAAATATAAACTAAAGGGTGGCAATCTTATTATGTTTTGGCAAATAATTTATTAAAACAGTCATTCATTATGATAACCAAGTTCTGAGCTTTATCTGACATGGTAGAAAAGATTTTAAGGTTGTTTCACATTAGATACTTCTTCCTACTTGTAGCAGGAGCCAGTACAGTATATTACCTCAGGCTTCATCTAGACCACTGGTTCTCAAAATATTATCCAAGCGCTCCTGCCATTAAATGTTGAAAAACCTAAATGTTTTTAGACCCTGATTTTTGATCAGAGTAAAGCATCATGACTTCAAATTGTAACTTCAAGCAACATAAACATTATAATTTATCTAGTGCTAGTATTATTACTGGTAAAAATAGATTAAGGTATTGCTTTTTCCAGTCAAATGCATTGCTAGAGATATCCTCAAAGGAGCTACTATACAGAGACAGAGAGAGCCCCAGAAGAGCAAAGAAGTAAATAGACAGACACCACAAGGTTCAATCTTAAATTTCTTATCTAATTTTCATATATTACTTGTGCATGGAATTTACAGGAAGAAAAATTATAATTGCCTTACTAAGATTTTTAAAGAGTTGAATTAGCAAAGATACCACAAATCTATACTTCAAAATCCTATAAGCTATTTATCTGCAAATGAGATCTTTACTCTCAAAATGTCAATTTCATTTTGTAGTTCATAATGATTTGCCAGTAATTTAAAAATATTAATGAAATATTAAGTTTTCTAGAGAATTATTAATTTATCAAAATTTACTCAAGTAGTAAAAGAAAATAGTAACTAAAATAAAATCATTCAAAGCTAAATATTTACCCTCATCTCCATACCCCACATATACACAGAACTGTCTCAGCCTAGATGTTGTAGCACTTATTTAAAACAAATACAGATGTTTTCAAATTAATATAAATTCTTCCAATGAAGAAAACATTGGGGAATACTTCTGCAATTATATAATAATTTTAATGTGAAAAAAAAGCATGAGAAAGGTGTACTTGGGCAAGTGATGTGAATGTTGTAAGTAAATTTTAAAACATCAAACCCAGTACTGTGTATAAAAAAATGCATACTAACAATTTGAATTTAATATAGAAAAGCAATTGTAGCTTAACATTTGAAATCCCTTCATCTATTACATATTAATATAGTTAAGGATAAATTTAAGAGCTCTAGAAACATTTCATAATATTCAGTGTTCTTTAATGACAATTTTTTTCTCATTCTGAGATTATAAAGGAACTGTGTTAGTTTGCTGAATGATGTCTACCAGAGAATCTGCAACTGTAATCATAAAGGTGAAAAGGTAGAGGCATTTCACGCAAGGCATTTAAATGTCTTGTTTAAAATCAAGGGAAACTCATAAATTCCACTCTTAAGTTTATAAACTCTGATTCTTTTTATGCACGTCCATGAGGTCATGTTAGAATAGTTACAGTGAAGTCTCTTGCAAGAGTGATCAACTGTGCAAAATCTAAATAGCTAACCACCCCCAAAATACAGTAGTGCATTCTTATAAGATTCTCACAAACATAAAGCTGAGAAAAAGCATTATTAAAGATGAATATCTATGCAAGAAAACTACATAAAATGCATAGGAATAATTGAAACTAAACCTAATATAGTAATTCCTTCTGGGATGGGAGAGGTAAGATAAACACACTCATGGATGTGGAAGGTGGTACCTAAACTTAGTGCAAAGTTCTGTTGTTTAAGCTGTATTGTTCACTCATAATTATTCATTATGCCATTCTTTGCTCCTTTTTCTATGCCTGTATATTACATAATTTTAAAAATTAGTGAACTCTGTTTTGATATACTTCAGTTTTATGTTATTTCAAAGCCTAGCAAGAGAGAAAAATGGAAAAAAAAAAGTATATTTTACCATAGGGTAGCAAAGAGTTGTATATGACTTAATGACTGAACAAGTATATATACATAATGTATATGTATACATGTATATATACACATATGTATATATATGGGTGTATGTGTATATACACATGTGTGTATATGTGTAGGTATGTATACACATATGTATGTGTGTATACACATGCATATAGTGTGTATATATATACATATGTATATGTGTGCACACATACATACAATACATATACATATGAAGTATAACAGGTCTGTCTGCTGTCATCCTTTCTAACCTATAGAATGAGCACATCATAAGAAATACTGGGCTGGATGAGTTACAAGCTGGAATCAAGACAGTTGGGAGAAACATCAACAACCTCAGATATGCAGGTGATACCACTCTAATGACAGAAAGTGAAGAAGAGCTAAACAGCCTTTTGATAAGGGTGAAGGAGGAGAGTGAAAGGGCCAGCTTAAGACTGAATATTAAATAAACTAAGATCATGGCATCCAGCCTCATTACTTCATGGCAAGTAGAAGGGGTAAATGTGGAAGTAGTGACAGATTTCCTCTTCTTGGGCTCTAACATCACTGCAGATGGTGACTGCAGCCATGGTATCAGAAGACTGTTGCTTCTTGACAGGAAAGCTCTGACAAACCTAGACAGTGAAAGCAGAGATATCACTCTGCCAACAAAGGTCTGTATAATCAAGGCTATGGTCTTCCCAGTGGTCACGTATGATTGTGAGAGCTGGACTGTAAAGAGGGCAGAACACTGAAGAATTGATGCCTTCAAACTGTAGTGCCAGAGAAGACCCCTAAAAGTCTTGGACAGCAAGGAGATCAAACCAGTTAATTTTCAGGGAAATCAACCCTGAATACTCAGGGTTGGAAGGATTGATGCTGAAGCTGAAGCACCAGTATTTTGGTCATCTGATGCCAACTGCTGATTCATTGGAAAAGTCTTAGAGGCTGGGAAAGATTGAGGGCTAAAGGAGAAGAGGGTGTCAGAGGATGAGATGGCTGGATGCCGTCACTGATGCAATGGATATGAACTTGGACAAACTTTGGGAGATGGCACGAGACAGGGAGGCCTGGCGTGCTGCATGCCACAGGGTTTCAAAGAGTCAGACAAGACTGTGCAACAACAACATACACACACATATATATATATCACAGAGGTGATGCACAGAAACTGAAAATCTTCCACACCCAAATAGAAATCATTAAAAAAGATACAGACAAAAGACACTATATGGAAAAATAAACGGATACTTTTGTGACTATATATGAATATATGGCTGAAGAGCATATGCTTTTAAATATATGATAAAGAGTTTTAATATGTAACTTACAGGTTTAGAATTCATTGGGTTATTTCCAGATAATTTATGAAACTTTGAAGAAGAGACTGTTGCTATGGATATTTCACTTAATAATCATCATCTAAAGGCTAAAAAAGCTAAACATTTGCGTTCATAAGAACACAATGCTTGTGTGTTTATATTTTGGAGATCTATAGCATGAAGCACATGCTCCGTTACTGCCGAATCTTGAAGCAAAAGCTTCCACTCCCGTATAATGTAAAATTTTATTCTATTTAGGTTAATTTACATTTTATTCATATTGACTGATTATCACATTGACAAATGATCAAACATTATATGCTGTCATATGGATAGTAGCTGGAAAAGAAATAAAGAACGTTTCATGAATTGTGTGATTTTCTTAAGGAAGAAGACATTCTGAATCCTGCAGGTTTGTTCAGAGCTATTGCAGAGGCCCCTGCATATAAAAAAGGAGTTTTCAATACATCAATTTTAATTTTTTCCTCCTAACAATTTTGGCTTGGATTCATAACTTGCTTATAGGGATTCACAGATTTTTAAGCATCCAAATCTGCAAAATTTACCACATTGCATATATATTGCCCACTAAGAAAGTCTGTCCCTCTTCAGTCTGGCCTGCTCATCTGTGATCTGACAGATGGATTCTGCACAGGCAGAGAAAAACATTATTTTAAAAATAAAAATTAATTTAAAATCTCACATCAAGTTGCAAGGAATTTTTGTTGAATAAAATTGTATTAAACCACTGATCACATTATTTTAATATCTATTTTCATCTGTTTAGTGCAGGTATCATTTATCAGAATTTGGTAGGACAGTCAGATTGCAGTGGAACATGTCATATACTGACTATCTACAAATATTCATCTCCCTCATCTTCCTGGCCAATAAGATACTTGATCTTGTTTGAAGCAATAAGGAGCCTAGCTACAAATAATAGACAAACTAAATCAGCAATTATTAATAGGATTCTGTTCCCTTTGTTCTCTTGTTCCCAGTGTAACTTCAAAAATACTGCTGTCAGCCAACAGACATAGGGAAGTTTGTTGGATGGTTGTGGGATTTTAGGAAAGGCTTTTGAGTTTCTTATAAAAAGGAGCATTAAACTTGTAAAATTGCCTTCTGCTTTTTTTCTACTACAATTGTAAATATGATTAGAACTGTGTGTTAAGTTACTTCACTTGTGTTTGACTCTTTTCAAACTCATGGACATTGTTTGGCAAGCTCCTCTGTCCATGAGATTCACCAGGGAAGAATACTGGAGTGGGTTGCCATTCATTTTTCTAGGTGAATCTTCCTGACCCAGGGACTGAAACTGTGTCTCCTGCAACTCCTGCATTGTAGGCAAATTCTTTACCGCCAAGCCACCAGGGAAGTCCCTAGGACAACCATTTTGCTATCATAACTATTACGGATGAAAATTAAAATCTAGTATTCTAAAAATGTTAGAAGGGAAATAAAGAAGAATCTTGTGCCCTTGATTCCATGAATGAGTCCCTAAGCCAATTCTAGAAACAGCCTAGATGTATATAGCTTATCCTTTAATTGACACCTCTTCATTTTATTTATTTATTTATTTTGAGAGGAGGTTTTGTGACTGGTTTCTTTCCAGGTAGTACAACTACATTATTTAAGTTGTCAAATTTATGGGCATAAAATGATAATATTTCCTTACTTTCACATTAGTGTTTTTAAGCTAAAATGGTATCCCTTTCTTCATTGCTCTATTGGTATTTTGTGACTCTTGTTCATGATTATTATAGCTGGATGTTCATTAATACTATTACTATTTCAAAGCAGTTTTGATGTCATCTTTGTTTTTCTTTTTCAGTTCCACTGATTTATGCTCTCATTTTTATTATTTCTTTTCTTATGCTTGTATTCCTGCTTTGACTTTTAATTTGTTCTTTAATTTTCAATTTTTTAAGTACAAAATTCATTCATGAAATAGACAGATTTGTTTGATAATACATTCATTGTTTATTTCTAAATATATTTATATTTATTTATAATGCTGTAATGTTCCTTTAAGTGTGGCTTCAGATGCATCTCACAAAAGTTGATATGTATTTTGATTTTCCTTTAATTAAAAATACTTAGAAATGTCTCGTATGGTTTCCTTTTAACTTTTAGAATATTTTTCTTTTAATTTTCAGATATTTATGGGTTTTCCAGAGTTTACATAATTAATTAATAGTTTAATTCAAATGTTGTCAAGATTCAATTCTTTTAAATTTGTCATGTTTTGTTTCCTGACCCAGAATCTAGTTTATGCTGGCAAATATTTCATGTGAAGTTACAAGAATATGTTTTCTGTTATAGTTGAGTGGAGCTTTGCAAATGTGTCAATGACGTCATTTAGTTGACAGCACTATTCATCTGCTTTATATCATTACTGCTTTTCTATCTACTTATTATTACATCAGGAAGGGCAATGCAGATATTTTAATTTTTTTTCAGTTCTATCAGTTTAGATCTCATGAACTTAGAACCTCTTTTTAAAGTAAGTCAGATAGAGAAAGATAGATGTCACTTACATGCAGAATCTAAAAAAAAAAAAAAATTGGTACAAATGAACCAATTTACAAAACAGAAATAGAGTCACAAGCATAGAAAACAAACTGATGATTACCAAGGAAGAAAGGGGTTCAGTTCAGTTCAGTCTCTCAGTCATGTTGACTCTGTTACCCCATGGACCAAAACACTCCAAGCCTCCCTGTCCATCATCAACTCCAGGAGTTTACTCAAACTTGTGTTGATTGAAACAGTGATCTCATCCAACTATCTCATCCTCAGTCTTCCCCTTCTCCTCCCTCCTTCAATCTTTACCAGCATCAGAGTCCTTTCTAATGAGTCAGTTCTTCACATCAGGTGACCAAAGTATTGGACTTTCAACTTCAAGATCAGTCCTTCCAATGAATATTCAGAAATGATTTCCTTTAGGATGGACTGGTTGGATCTCCTTGCAGTCCAAGGGACTCTCAAGAGTCTTCTCCAACATCACATTTCAAAAGCATCAATTCTTTGATGCTCAGCTTTCTTTTTAGTCCAACTTTCACATCCATACATAACTACTGGAAACACCATAGTCTTGGCTAGATAGACATTTGTTGGCAGAGTAATGTCTGCTTTTTAATATGCTTTCTAGGTTGGTCATAACTTTTACTCCCAAGGAGTAAGCGTCTTTAATTTCATGGCTGCAGTCACCATCTGGCATGATTTTGGAGCCCCCAAAAATAAAATCTGTCACTGTTTCCCCATCTATTTGCCATGAAGTGATGGGACCAGATGCCATCAACTTTGTTTTCTGAATGTTTAGTTTTAAACCAACTTTTTCACTCTCCTCTTTTACTTTCATCAAGAGGCTTTTTAGTTCCTCTTCACTTTCTGCCATAAGGGTGGTGTTATCTGCATATCTGAGGTTATTGATATTTCTCCTGGCAGTCTTGGTTCCAGCTTGTGCTTCATCCAGCCCAGCGTTTCTCATGATGTACTCTGCATTTAAGTTAAATAAACAGGGTGACTATATACAGCCTTGACGTACTCCATTTGGAACGAGTCTGTTGTTTCATTTATAGTTCTAACTCTTGCATCCTGACCTGCATAAAATTTCTCAGGAGGCAGGTCAGCTAGCCTGGTATTCCCATCTCTTTAAGAATTTCCACAGTTTATTTTGGTCCACACAGTAAAAGGATTTAGAATAGTAAATAAAGCAGAAGTAGATATTTATCTGGAACTCTCTTGCTTTTTTGATGATCCAAGAGATGTTGGCAGTTTGACCTCTGGTTCCTCCACATTTTCTAAATCCAACTTGAAAATCTGGAAGTTCATGGTTCACATGTTGTTGAAGCCTGACTTGGAGAATTTTTAGCATAACTTTGCTAGTGTATGAAAGTGAAAGTGAAAGCAAAAGTGAAGTCACTCAGTCGTGTCCAACTCTTTGCGACCCTATGGACTGTAGCCCACCAGGTTCCTCTGTCCATGGGATTTCCCAGGCAAGAATACTGGAGTGGGTTGCCATTTCTTTCTCCAGGGGATTTTTTCTATCCAGGGATCAAACCCGGCTCTCCGCCATTGCGGGCAAATGCTTTACCGTCTGAGCCATGAGATGAGTCCAGTTGTGCGGTAGTTTGAGCATTCTTTGGCATTTTCTTTCTTTGGGATTGGAATGAAAACTGTCCTTTTTCAGTCCTGTGGCCACTGCTGAGTTTTCCAAATTTCTGGCATATATAGTGCAGTACTTTCTTTTAGGATTTGCAATACCTCAACTGAAATTCCATGAACTCCACTAGCTTTGTTCATCATGGTGCTTCGTAAGGCCCACTTGACTTCCCATTCCAGGATCTGGTTCCAGGTGAATGATCATACCATCATGATTACCTGGGGTAAAAGGAGGGAGAGTGATAAATTGGAAGATGGGAATTGACATGTACACACTGCTGCTGCTAAGTCACTTCAGTCATGTCTGACTCTGTGCAATCCCATAGACAGCAGCCCACCAGGCTCCCACGTCCCTGGGATTCTCCAGGCAAGAACACTGGAGTGGGTTGCCATTTCCTTCTCCAATCAATGCATGAAGGTGAAAAGAGAAAGTGAAGTCACTCAGTCGTGTCTGACTCTTAGCGACCCCATGGACTATAGCCTACCAGGCTCCTTTGTCCATGGGATTTTCCAGGCAAGAGTACTGGAGTGGAGTACCATTGCCTTCTCCATGTACACATTGTTATATATAAAATAGATAGCTATTAAGAGCCTACTGTACAGCACAAGGGCCTATATGGAAATAGAATCTAAATTAAAAAGTGGATATGTATATGTATAACTGCTTCACTTTGCTGTATGGCAGAAACTAATACACATGTAAAATCAACTGTACTCTAATAAAAAGTTAATTTTTAAAAAGGTGTATATATCTTCTTGATGTACCGTTATCTTTATCCTTATTTAATATTCTTTTCAAACTGGTAGCATTATTTGTTTAAAATAAACTTTGTCTCATATTAACATAAATACTCTAGGTTTATTTTATTAGTTTCTTTTGATATCATTCTCCCCACTTTTAATATTAATCTATGTCTTTTAGTTTTAAAGGCAGATTCTTTGGACACATGCATTTAGGTCCTTTTCATCATGTCCACAATCTCTACTTTGAATAAACGTCTTCAGACTACATATTTATTATAATTATTGTTATGGCTAGATTTATAGCTGGCATGTTTGGAGCTGTCTTTTCATAAAGACATAATTTCATTAAGGCATAAATAAATTCCCCTATTTCCCCTTCTTTATTTCTGCTCGGTGGTGGATTGCATATATTTTGATATTATTCCACAATTGGTTTTTTCAATTATATTTCATTGTTTTTAATATTTTCAGTTAGGCTGGAATTTGTAATACACATCTTTACTTAATCGCACTCTAACTTCAATCCACTATTCTTGAAATTTTGTCAGATAGCAGAGTGATTTTTGCTCCTTCCTAAGAGATAGGAAATCTCTGATAATCTTAGCTTGGAATGGTTAACTACCTTTCCTTTGGGTTAGTGATTATTTTACTTTTTTATTTTCGTTAAAGACACTATCCCCCAGTGGCTTCTTTTGTGTTATTTTGTAGGGGAGAAGAACCTGAGCAGGGCTTTTATGACTTTTCTACAGTGAATGCTTCCTTCTTCCACATCTGAACCACAGCAGGAGGCTTTCTCTTATTTTTCTCTAATTTTCATGAACAAGAAGTGAAGATTTTTAGAGATTATGATGACAGTCTCTGGGAACTCCTGTTGTGTCTGTAGTTCCACAGATTTTTATACTTATAAGATCCCACACCATTCCCTGAGTGTGTGTGAGTTTTAATTTTGCAAATTCTCAGCTGTTTGTAAGGCATTTGGTGTCTCTGCTACATGTATGGTCACATCCTTTTGTCTTGGAGGAGTCTGTCTTTAGATTTCAGGCTAATTATTTGACCTGTGACCTTAGCACATTGATGAGTTCATAAAATTTTATCAGCTCCTAGTTTTTTGGTCAGTAAAACAAGACTGTTCTCAGATCTACTTGCCCATACACATTCATTCTCTCTGTGTGTAATGTGTGGCTATATATATATATGACTTCAGTTCAATTGCTCAGTCATGTCTTATGCTTTGTAATCCTGTGGACTGCAGCATGCCAGGCTTCCCTGTCTAGCACGAACTCCCAGAGCTTACTAAAACTCAGATCCATTTAATCAGTGATGCAAACCAACCATCTTATCCTTTGTAATCCCTTTCTCCTCCTGCCTTCAATCTTTCCCAGCATCAGGGTCTGTTCAGATGAATCAGTTCTTCACATCAGATGGCCAAAATGTTGGAGATTCAGTTTCAGCGTCAGTCCTTCCAATGAATATTCAGGACTGATCTCCTTTAGGATGGACTGGTTGGATCTCCTTGCAGTTCAAGGGACTCTCAGTAGTGTTCTCCAACATCACAGTTCAAAAGCATCAGTTCTTTGGTGCTCAGCTTTCTTTATAGTCCAACTCTCACAACCATACATGACTACTGGAACAAAACATAACTTTGACTAGATAGACCTTTGCTGGCAAAGTAATGTCTCTGTTTTTTAATAAGCTGTCTAGGTTGGTCATAGCTTTTCTTTCACGGAACAAGTGTCTTTTAATTTCATGGTTTCAGTCACCATCTGCAGTGATTTTGGAGCCCCAAAGTATAAAGTCTGTCTCTGTTTCCACTGTTTCCCCATCTATTTGCCATGAAGTGATGGGACCAGATGCCATGATCTTAGTTTTCTTAATGTTGAGTTTTAAGCCAACTTTTTCACTCTCCTCTTTCACTTTCTTCAAGAAGCTCTTTAGTTCTTCTTCACTTTCTGCCATAAGGGTGGTGTCATCTGCATATCTGAGGTTATTGGTATTACTCCCGGCAATCTTGATTCCAGCTTGTGCTTCACCCAGCCCAGAATTTCTCATGATGTACTCTGCTTATAAGTTAAATAAACAGGGTGACAAAATACAACCTTGCTGTACTCCTTTTCCAATATGTAACCAGCCTCTTATTCCATGTATAGTTCTAACTGTTGCTTCTTGATCTGCATACAGATTTCTCAGGAGGCAAGTCAGGTGGTTTGGTATTCTCATCTCTTTAAGAATTTTCCACTGTTTTTTTTTGTGGTCCACACAGGCAAAGTCTTTAGAATAGTCAATAAAGCAGAAGTAGATGTTTATCTGGAACTCTCTTGGTTTTTTGATGATCCAACAGATGTTGGCAGTTTGATCTCTGCCTTTTCTAAATCCAGTTTGGACATCTGGAAGTTTGTAGTTCACATAGTATAGTATTCAAGCCTGGCTTGAAGAATTTTCAGCATTATTTTACTAGCATGTGAGATGAGTGCAATTATTCAGTAATTTGAGCATTCTTTGGCATTGCCTTTCTTTGGGACTGGAATGAAAACTGTCCTTTTCCAGTCCTGTGGTCTCTGCCGAGTTTTCCAAATTTGCTGGCATAATGATTGCTTCAATTTTACAGCATCATTTTTTAGTATTTGAAATAACTCAACTGAAATTCGACCACCTCCACTAGCTTTGTCATGGTGGTGCTTCCTAAAGCCCTCTTGACTTAGCATTCCAGGATGTCTGGCTCTGGGTGAGTGATCACACCTTCATGATTATCTGGGTCATGAAGGTATTTTTTGTACAGTTCTTCTGTGTATTATTACCACCTCTTCTTAATATTTTCTGCTTCTGCTAGGTCAGTTCTATTTCTGTCCTTTATTGTGCCCATCTTTGCATGAAATATTCCCATGACATCTCTAATTTTCTTGAAGAGATCTCAAGTCTTTCCCATTCTAATGTTTTCTTGTATTTCTTTGTGTTGATCACTGAGGAAGGCTTTCTTATCTCTCCTTGCTATTCTTTGAAACTCTGCTTTCAAATGGGTATATTTTTCCTTTTCTCTATTGCCTTTTGCTTCTCTTCTTTACTCAGTTATTTATAAGGCCTACTCAGACAACCATTTTGCCTTTTTGCAATTTTTTTTCCCCCCTTGGGGATCGTCATGATCACCGCCTCCTGTACAGTATCATGAACTTCTTTAGGCACTCTGTCTATTATATCTAATCCCTTGAATCTATTTGTCACTTCCAGTTTATAATCCTAAAGAATTTGATTCAGGTCATACCTGAATGGTCTAGTGGTTTTCCCTACTTTTTTCAATTTAATTCTGAATTTGGCAATAAGGAGTTCATGATCTGAACCACAGTCAGCTCCCCGTCTTGTTTTTGCTGGCTGTATAGAGCTTCTCCATCTTTGGCTGCAAATTTCACATTCCTGGAGCATTATTTGTTTTATTTTTCCTAATTTATAGGTAAAGAAACATCCACAAAGAGTGTAGGTGACTTATGAAAGCTCACATAGTTAAACAGTTAACTGAACCAGGATTTGAACATATTCCATTCTGACTTTTATGCTTTTTTTCTTCTATGTTGTTACACTTTCCTCATCCTATTCATCTTTAGAACCTCAGTGCTACAGTGCATTTCCCATGTGAGGTCCTCCCTCATTCTCTCTCTCTTCCTCACTCAGACGGGGTTATTCATTGTTATTAGAACTCTAAATAATGCTTTGTTTTAGTACATTGTGTTTGACTATAGGGCCAAGGAATACCTGCATTTTTGTCTGTTAGGTCTTCTCAAGGAAGAATAAAGAAAATTTCCTCTTATTAGCTGGGTCAGTATCTGATGGCCTCAGGTCAGAACTTTTGCCCACAACTCTAAACCTTTACATAGATATAGGCAAATTTATAGATGTAGATAAAGCATTCTATAAATCCATCCATTCATCCTTTCATCCTTTCATCCTTCCATCCAAAGAGAGAGAGAGATACATTGCTGTGAAGTTAAACTATAAAATAGGTAATAATTATTTTACATCCTATAGTGGAATGTATAAAATAGTCAAACATTTCCACTGAAAACATTCAAAAAGTCATTTAGGACCTTCTACCAAAAAAGGCATAGTTTTTAAGTAGAGCAAAGTTCCATAGGAAGTATCCCTTATCCTGGAAAAATTTCCAAAATAGTGGGAGAAAACCACTACGTACAGGAAATTAACATTTTTGAAAATTATGTTATTAATAATCTGTTATATTTTGATTAAATATAGGTAACACATTTTTACATTATATAAAAATTATATAGTGCTGTTTACTTTATTGCATCATACTTTTTGTGGAATTTCTATATAACCATTTAAAATATTAAAAGTACAAATAAATATTTATGCAGATATTATACTCTGGGTTTCCATTTTAGTTAGAAACCTCAAACAACAATACCCAAATAGCAATATTTGCATTTGTTTAATTTAAAGATCCTATTTAGTGACACCGAATGTAGGAATGTATGTATATATTTTTAAGTTCTTGTCAATTTGTCTGCTGGGTCTGCCAGAACAAAATACTCATAGATGTGGCAGTTTAGACAATAGAAATTAATTTTTTTCGCAGTTCTGGGAGCAGTTTTTCTTGGAAGCACTCTCCAACCACCTTGGAGGTGGTTACTTTTTCATCGTGGCCTCACATGGTGGAGAAAAAGAGCATATTAACTTATGTCTTATTATAAGAGCACTGATTCTATCATGAGAACCCCATTCTTAATTATTTAATCCAAACTTAACTATATCCCCAAAGTCCCATCTCCTAATACCATCATATTGGAGTTAGGCCTTCAATGTGTCAATTTTAGGGGACTCAAACATAGCATCTACAATACTGCTTAATAATTTAAATGATGCTCTTTATGATTAATAAAAAAATGGTGTTACCTTTAAAGTGATGTCTTATTTAATTTTAGCATTACTAATTAGTCATTAATACATGCAAAACATTATAAGCATGATTCATGCTTATAGATAAGTAGACTTATCTATAATTCATCAGGAAGGTGGCGATTAGTATATACCCATCCTGGAGAATACATCTTATCATAGTGCTGTTCTGTCCAGTGTTTATACATAACACACTGAAAGAACCCCCAAATAAACTTAGAGAAGGGACTATTAAAGGAAAAATGAATAAGACTGAAAAACTCAAGGTTGGTTACTCCCTAAAATTATAGCAACTTTTCTTATCTAAACTTCTTATTTTTTTTGAAGTCATGGTGTGCAAGTCGTTCAGTCATGTCTGATCCATGGGACCCCATGGACTAAACAGTCCATGGCATTCTCCAGGCCAGAATACTGGAGTGATTAGCCATTCCCTTCTCCAGGGACCTTCCGTACTCAGGGATCAAACCCAAGTTTCCTACATTGCAGGCAGATTCTTTACCAGCTGAGCCATGGGAGACAGGAAATGAGTACTGTGTTTTCTGACTGAAGACTCTGCAAAGTTCAAGTATACAATACAAACTAATAACTGTAGAACATTTAAGAGAGAAAATATACTAGGAGTAATGTGAGTTTTGTTTTGTATCAAGAAATTTTAAGGAAAATATTAATATTGAACTTTTTAATATTGCACTTTTAAAGTTTTGAATTCTGTGTATTACTTAAATAGAATACTTTGTGGAATTAGTGATAGTAAATTTAAATAAATGTGTTTTCAGTTATTTTGGTTTGGAGAATGTCATCTGGTGCACCTTTCGTATGATATAAATATTGGTATTGTATGTGGTAAAGAATTCACCTACTAATGCAGGAGACGCAAGAGACTTGCATTTAATACCTGGGTTGGGAAGATTCCCTGGGGAAGGAAATGGCAACTCACTTCAGTATTCTTGCCTGAAAAATTCCACAGACAGAGGAGCCTGGCAGACTTCAATACATGGGGTCATGACTGAGAGACTGAACACTCAGCATGCATTGTGTGCATATAAACTTTAGATAATATTTTAATTTCTGAAGAATAGTTCCATTTATTTAAAAGGACTTGCAAACTGTTCACATTTTTCTTGTATAAGTCATATTTTATTAAAGCTATGGATACCTTTTTCCCCTAAATCATAGGAAATTATTTCAGTATAACTCTATTGTTTTTTTTTTTCCACTAAGTAAAGGGAACTGGGTTTTTGTTGTTGTTTCTGGATGAGAGGAAGAGGTTTAAGTAAGATTCTCTTGGATAAATTTATTCTTTTTTGAATCTTGATTATAGACTGAGATCAATAATAATCAATAATCAATCAACAATCAAACTTTCAACAATAATACATTTTGTTGTTGTTCAATAGTGAATTCATGTCCAACTCTTTGTGACCTCAGGGACTGCAGCACACCAGGTTTCCCTGTTCTTCACTGTCTCCCGAAGTTTGCTCACACTCCTGCCCATTGAGTTGGTGATGCCATCCAACCATCTTATTAGAATCTTCCTGCAATACAAGAGACTTGGGACTTGGATTTCATTCTTGAGTCAGAAATATCCCCTGGAGAAGAGAATGGCTACCCACTCCAGTGTTCTTGCCTAGAGAACTCCATGGACAAAGGAGCCTGGCAGGTTCAGTCCATGAGGTCACAAAGAGTCGGACATGATTGAGTGACTAACACTTTGGGACTTCCCTGGTGGCTCAGATAGTAAAGAATAATGCTCATTAGCCATATGCAAATTAAGAAATATATTTAGATGTCTTAATAGCTTGAAACATATTAAAGAGCTAATACTCATTTATTTATAATGTTTCATGATGGCTAGGAGGCAGTCTTCATAGAATACACAGAAAATCTTAGAGGGCTGTCAGTTCAGTTCAGTTCAGTGACTCAGCCATGTCCTACTTTTTGCAAACCCATGGACTGCAGCATGCCAGGCTTCCCTTGTCCATCACCAACTCCTGGAGCTTGCTCAGACTCATGTCCATCAAGTCAGTGATGCCATCCAACCATCTCATCCTCTGTCATCCCCTTCTCCTCCTGCCTTAAATCTTTCCCAGCACCAGGGTCTTTTCCATTGATTCTGTTTTTCACATCAGGTGGCCAAAGTACTGGAGCTTCAGCCTCAGCATCAGCCCTTCCAATGAATATTCAGGAATGATTTCCTTTAGGATGGACTGGTTTGATACCCTTGCTGTCCAAGGGACTCTCAAGAGTCTTCTCCAACACCACAGTTAAAATCATCAATTCTTCAGTGCTCAGCTTTCTTTATGATCCAAGTCTCACATGCACACATATTCTCTACCAAATATGAAAATCACAGGGAGGGAGAAGAGAGGAGTGTTCAGGATAGGGAACACGTGTATACCTGTGGCGGATTCATGTTGATGTATGGCAAAACCAATATAATATTGTAAAGTAATTAACCTCCAATTAAAATAAATAAATTTGGTCTTTTGACGAGAAAAGAAAAAACTTCTTTGGTCTAGGAAAAAAGAAAAATAGTCTGTTAGTAGGACATTTATTATACATATATACACCAATTACCTAATGCAACAAATGGTAAAAGGAATACAAAGAGCAAATTCAACAAGTATATGGAAGATGTTAAAATTCAATGCTTCTCTCTCCACCCCTTCCCCATACTACTGTCTCCCCTTTGTGGGTTTATGTTTCTGTGTATTCCCAAGTGGCTCAGTGGGAAAGAATCCGCCTGCCAAGCAGGAGACTCCGTTGGATCTCTGGGTCTAGAAGATCCCCTGGAGGAGGGAATGGCAACCCACTCCAGTATTCTTACCTGGGAAATCCCATAGAGTAGGAGCCTGTCAGACTATAGTCCACAGGGTTGCAAAGAATCAGACAGGACCTAGTGTCTAAACAGCAGCAGCAGCATTCTTCAGATAAACTTTCCTCTCCTGTTCCATGTACATGTTCAGTTCACAACTCATATGTTTAAAATATTCTATTAAAGGAACCACCTAGAGCAAGAGTATCATCTGTTATAATAAACTCCAAATTCCCATGAGACAAGATCTGCTTGTGCTTGCCTCAAGTGGTCAGCACAGACTGTCTTTTGTAGACAGTGAATACAGCTTCATAACTTCTAAATATAGTTAATAGGAAGTCAATTTTGTGTGCTAGAGCTTCTCTGAGCAAAAATACTGGAGCGAGTAGCCATTCCCTTCTCCAGGGGATCTTCCGGACTCATACATTGTATGCAGATTCTTTACCATCTGAGCCATCAGAGAAACTCTAGAGATGATACTAAAAAGGAGAGGGTTAGTATCATGACTTATAAAAATAATCCAACTATCTTTTTCATGGTTGGGAAAGATATCAGATAAACTCTAAACATATTCCCTTATTCAGTTAATACGACTTTCCCTCATTCAATTAATGTAGAGTTAGTGATGGCTGAAGTATCTTGAATAAATCTGTATTTGCTTTAGGGAGAGTAGAGTAACATGTTTGTTTCAGGGAATTGAAGCCAGCAAATCTCAATATAATAATTTGTTGTGTTATGTTAATATTCCATGAAAGTGAAAGTGAAGTCACTCGGTCATGTCTGACTCTTTGTGACCCCATGGACTGTAGTCCACCAGGCTCCTCCATCCATGGGATTCTCCAGGCAAGAATACTGGAGTGGGTTGACATTTCCTTCGCCAGGGGATCTTCCCAACCCAGGGATTGAACCCAGGTCTCTCGCATTGCAGGCAGATGCTTTAACCTCTGAGCCACCAGGGAAGCCAATTATTCCATGCTGCTGCTGCTGCTAAGTCACATCAGTCATGTCCGACTCTGTGCGCCCCGAAAGACAGCAGCCCACCAGGCTTCCCTGTCCCTGGGATTCTCCAGGCAAGAATAATGGAGCGGGTTGCCATTTCCTTCTCCAATGCCTGAAAGGGAAAAGTAAAAGGGAAATCACTCAGTCGTGTCTGACTCTTTGCGACCCCATCGACTGTAGCCTACCAGGCTCTTCCATCCATGGGATTTCCCAGGCAAGAGTACTGGAGTGGGTTGCCATTGCCTTCTCCGAATTATTCCATAAGCATGTCCCAATTATTTGTTGTTCATTTCAGTCCCCTAAATATAAAAAATAAAGATAATAACATCAGTTGCATCATAGATTTCTTGAGTGGATAGCAAACAAGATAAAATACAACTTTTTTTTGCACAATGCTTGCACATAGAAAATGCTCGCCATATATTGAGGTGGTATTGCATAAGGAGAAGTTCTGTTAGGAAAGCAGCTGGTAGAAATATCCATTGATCAAGTGAAAGTCACTGGCTGCTTTAAATAAGTAATTGGCATATGATTTAAACATCCACTCATCGTAGAATGCATGTTAACTATTTGGAGTGAGATACAAAACACAATGAGTAGAAAGAAGAGTTAGGACAGTAGAGAGATCAGGAAATAAGTGATGTATCAGTTTTCTATTGCTTTTGTAACAAATTACCATTAACTTAGTGGCTTAAAAACACAAATTCATCATCTTAAAATATGGGAGTCCCAAGTTGGAAATGGGCTAAAATTAAGCAGGGCTCTCAGGGAGAATCTCTTTCCTGCCCTCTTGTATCTTCTAAGCTCTACACATTCTTTGGTTCATAGAAAGTCTTTCCAGACTTCCCTGAATGTCTCTTTCACTTTAAGGATGCCTGTGGTTATATTGGTCCCACCTGGATAATCTAGGTTAATCTCTCCATCTCAAAGTCAACAGATTTGTAATCTTGATTCACCCTTGCCATGTAACATGTTCAGCAATAAGGATGTGAACATCCTTGAGGAACCATTATTATGCCTACCACTGATATGTAAAAGAGTTTGAAAGTATTTTAAAAGTTAGAATTTACAAGCTTTGTGCTTAGGTCAAAGCGCAAAGTAACTGATAGGCAAAGTAACTGCTAGGCAGTTAGGCAAAATAACTGATTGGTTTTTCATCTCAAGATATTACAGGCACATTATGACAGGCACATTCCTAACCATTAATAAGAAATTAACCATCTGCAACAGAGGCCTTTCAAACACTCGTGTCATTTATAATCATATGTAATAACTGGGATATTGGACCATACTAAGAGACAGATTGAATGGATAATTAGATGAATTAAATGACTATAACAGAAGCAAGGTTAAGCATTATTTTAAAATTTTTCAAGATTAAGAACAATTGCATATATGAAAATTGTGGAAGTAAGACTTCAAGTATTTTTAATCTAGAAAAGTGACTATCCTGCTAAATAACTCACTGTGAATTTTCAATAACAAGCTTGTTTTGTTTCAAAAATGTAAAAACTATTTAATTTTGCCATCTGTTCTCAGGATGATTAAGTATAAATTAATTGTAGGCAATAATTTTTAGAATGCATTGAATGCCAAGATATTCTAAATGCTGCACAGAGAGAATTATTTTTCCAAATAATAAAGCAAACTGTTTTAAAAAGTTGAGTAATATACAAACTCTGCAACTTTAATATATAGTTCTCAATTCTTCTAAGAATTTTTGGAAATTTGTATCCAGAATTTTATCTAAAATCCTGATAATAATGTTTTTGTTTAAATAGAAGCTCACTTACAGCTCTTGCTTACTGTCAAATTTACCACCTTTTAGTATAGTTGTTAACATTTTAAATAGTAAATCTAACTTTTCTAAAACTAGGCAGAAAGAGAAAAATAATGTTGCAGTATTAAAGTACAAAATAAGACATGGACACACTGCTATATTTTAAATAGGTCCTGCTGCTGCTGCTGCTGTTGCTAAGTCACTTCAGTCATGTCCAACTCTGTGCGACCCCATAGACGGCAGCCCACCAGGCTCCCCCGTCCCTGGGATTCTTCAGGCAAGAACACTGGAGTGGGTTGCCATTTCCTTCTCCAATGCGTGAAAATGAAGTTGCTCAGTCGTGTCTGACTCTTAGTGACCCCATGGACTGCAGCCTACCAGGCTCCTCTGCCCATGGGATTTTCCAGGCAAGAGTGCTGGAGTGGGGTATTGTATAGCAAAGGGAACCCTGCTCAATGTTATATGGCAGCCTGGATGGCAGGGGAGCTTGGGGAAGAATGGATACATGTTATATATATATATGACTGAGTCCCTTAGCCGTTCACCTGAAACTATTACAACATTGTTAATTGGCTATACTCCAATATAAAATAAAAGTTTAAAAAATAAACTTATAGAAAGAAAAGCAAGACATTTAGGTTTGCAGGTGAGTATTTTTAAAAAATGTAAAGTTGAAGGACACAACTGAATTACTTCCAATGAAGAAACAAACCTAAAGTGAAAAAGAAAAAAATTCAACTAAAATGTAAGTAACTTATCACATTCTTCTAAGTCATTTAACAGAACAAATGAAATACTAGTTCTAATAAACACAAATTCCAGTGTGTGGAAATAGGCCATAAAAATTAAAAAATGTGATACTGATAAATGGTATATAAAGAATATTAATGTGATATACTTTAGTAGGTCAGGAATTTCACTATATATTGGATGGTTTAATGTCAGGGAACCAAACTTGAGTCTGCTCACCAGAGCATGGTAAAGCCAAACTGCTGACACAGGATTGTACTGAAAGAAAGTACAGCATTCACGGTGCCCAATGTGGGGCCAAGTAAGGAGAATGGCTACTTTATGGTCAAAAGAGCTGACTTCCTTGGCAGTTTCAGGGTGTGTGTGTATGCTCAGTCATAGTTGACTCTTTACAACCTCATGAACTGTAGTTTACCAGGCTCCTCTGTCCCTGGGATTTTCCAGGCAAGAATACTCTTGTGGGTGGCCGTTTCCAATTTGAGGGGATCTTCCTGACCCAGGGATTGAACTTGAATCTCTTGTGTCTCCTGTACAGGCAGGTAGACTCTTTACTATTGCATCACCTGGAGATGATTTCAGGGAAGGGTTTTTAAAGGCAGGATGAGGGAGAGGGTCTCAGGGTCCTTGATCGTCTCAACTACATCCTTCTGATTGCTGGTGGTGAGGTTGTCAGGAGCCAACATCATCAACCTTCTCGTTCCAGCCCATATCAAGTTTTGTGGTCAGCACTCAATTAACTTCTTCCAGCTGGTGAGGGTATTAGTATCTGCAAAACAACTCAAGGGTATCCTTCAGAATATTATCTATAGTTCTGGAGGAGGAACTAAAGGCCCTTGACTTTGTTTTATGGCTAAATGATTATTATTTTGTCCTGCTTAATTGTTTTCCTTTGTTTCTGGATTTTCTCATTTCTCTGATTAAATTTGCCCTTTATAACTCAGGGAAGGCCTGGGAAGCTAAAACTTTTCTACGGATAAGAGGAGGCACTTATGTGGGTCTGTCTGTCCTCGGGGAGGCTCTGCAGCGTCCTGTTCAGTTCACCGAATTCTAGTTCTTATCTCTAGTTCTTTAAGCAGCAAAGGAAATCTTAAACTATTTCCCTATTTGTACTTTTTCTATTGGTATCTCTCTGTGTATGCCACTCCCTCATTTCTGAAACAGGGAGGAGAACAAATATAAAAATAATGATGAAAGACAGCTAACTAACATATGTGGAGTAAGTTGAGTTCTTTGGTTTTATTTGTATACTTACATATTGTAACATTAATTTTCTATATTTTAGTCAACCATATCTCTTAAAAGATAATAATTTAATTTTTACATATCTAACTTGATTTCTGTATCTATGCTTCCTTATATCCATGGCTCTACAAACTACTTAGAACAAATAAAATTATTTGTGCAATATTTTTGGAAGGTACAGGAAGAAGTGAAAGATTCCTAACATCTTTTAAATACGTAGTACTATATTCTTACCAAACATTTTCATATTATATTATTGGTCATATAAAAATGTACTAAGTTGTATAGTTATATAAAAATGTATATATATGTTTAAAATTATGATAATTTTTGTGACTAGACATGATAGCAGCCTTGTTCCTAAAAGTGTTTCATATTAAGAACTCTTGTCAAATTGACTCTATGAATGGAGCCCTAGACTATAAACTGTCCTGAAAATAATCTCAAAAAGAGCTTGTTTGTCACCAGATTTACTCTACATAAGCATTGGAACACTGGAGAGAGGATAAGTTCTTGACAGCCTAGATGTAATATTTAAAAGATTGGAAGTATTTGAAAAAATGTGCTAATGTGATTGAAAAACAAACAAAAACCATGTTTTGGGAACTAGTTCAATTATTTCTTGTCTGTACCATACCCTAATTAGGAAAATTCACATTGGCAGCTTAAAGTAAAAGAGCTAGGATGTTGACTTGGAGAAACTATTATTCTTACAATGTTTAAACAAAATCTTTAAGAATAAAAAAACACAAAGAACACTCTAAATTATAGAAAATATATTGCTATAAAATGTAATTTCAGATTCTTATTCTTTCCTTTGAATGTTTATTTTGCTAATTAAAAAAAAAGGATTTTTTTCAGTAACTTAGTTTGACAAATTTGTCAGCTTGTCACTTATTTGTCAGCAAATGTTCTTTTAAAATGGACATTTTCAGTAAGCATTTTAATGTGACTACAGACAGACATACAAACAGGAGCACACATACACCTCACATATACAGTTTGAAAGTTTCCATTCTGTATTGATTAATACAAATAAATTTTGACTTAAGAGGTCTCATGCATATAACCTTTACTGACTTTCATTTGAGTTCTTAACACATGAAATGTGCATGGTAATGATGATAAAATATTTGCATAGCAACTCTGGGAGCTTAAAGGGTACTAAATACTTTCATAAACAAAATTTCATTTATTTTAATGTAGAGGGCAAATATTATCAGAAAGCAAACTGAAAGAAGTTCAAACAAGATGTTCATCAAGTTTATTTCAAGATTTATTTCAATGATTTCTGAATATTCTTGTTTAATATGTCTTTTATTATTCTAATGAACATGGATTTAGAGTTTGTTCTAGAATCTAAGTACACTGTCACAGAATAAGATGAGAAAAAATTTTATAAAATATTGGACTTAAATTTCTGAACTCTATTGAAAGTGAAGTTACTGAAGGAAAATACAAGGTACTGTGTTTAAGTAGAATATTTTCTTGGTGAAAAATTGCATGGAATGCTTCAACATAGAATAAAAAAATGAAATGAATTTTCTATGTTTAGTTTTATTGTCTAAGGAAATTTAATTGCTTAGGTAGATTAATACTGATAATTGAGGATATTTAAGAACATCTTAGAATTTTTATAGCATTTGTACCTAGATTTAAAAATAGTGAAATAGTAGTCTGTCTCTTAATATTTCTTTTTAAACCCTAAACCACCAGGAAATGAGATTGAAAAGCTAAAATTTTAAAGCTGGTTGATAATAGTTTACTAGATATCAAATGTTACCTTGTTCTTTATTACATTTATTTGGCTATATCATCAATCAAAGACACATGTTAGCTTATGATGTTGTCACTTTCAATAACATGCTTGACAGTAATAATTTTTATACATTGACATGACATCCAGTTTAAATACTGTCTGCTTTTCTAGGCTGTCACTAGTAGAATTTCATGGTTCATAAATTACAACATTTACCATAGTAATGCTCTAGTTAAAAGTTACCTTATATATATTTTTTTGTGTAACTTCCTAAGTGCTAATGTTTTGCACCTGTGTTTCTGTGCACATAGAATTTGATAAGGCTACACATAAAAAAAAAGTGGTGATCATACAGTAGAAAATTGAAACAGTAACAATCGAAATGAAGTCTCAATAATTGAGTTCTTGTATCCCTGGTAAAGAAATTAATGTAAATTGGTGAGAAAAGATAAGAAGCTGAATCAATTGAATCTATGATATTGCTGGATAATCAAGAAGTGTGCAATAATTTATTATTGTTCATAAGTGAAAATCACTCCTCTTTTTGAGATTTTTTTCCTTTTATATTTTTCAGTTACAATTTATCTTTCTGGGTTTACACTTTGAGTAGTCTCATTTTTTCTCTTGATTTTTTCCCTACATTGAACTATAAACTTTTCCTATTGAAATGTGTGGTATGAATTCTGGAAGTAAAAATTAATGCTAGCTTCTCAGTGTGACTTTGTGCAACATATTTCACACACTGCAGAATATCCAAACGTGGATATTTCTGACTTTAATTATTTTGTATACTCTTGATACTTAATGAAATTACATTTCAATATGAATTAAAGTGGAAAAAGAGACCCTCTGATGTCTACCATTATGAGTAATGCACAATATTCAGAAATAATTTACATGATTAAATATAGAAAGTTTATTTTAACTTTGTATAAAATATTATCAACAATCAGTCAGTTCTGTTCAGTCGCTCAGTCGTTTCCGACTCTGCAACCCCATAAACTGCAGCATACCAGGCCTCCCTGTCCATTGCCAACTCCCGGAATCCACACAAACCCATGTCCATCGAGTCAGTGATGCCATCCAACCATTTTATCCTCTGTCATCCCCTTCTCCTCCTGCCCTCAATCTTTCCCACCATCAGGGTCTTTTCAAATGAGTCAGTTCTTCTTATTAGGTGGCCAAAGTTTTGGAGTTTCAGCTTGAACATCAGTCCTTCTAATGAACATCCAGGACTGGTCTCCTTTAGGATGGACTGCTTGGACCTCCTTTAATTTCATGGCTGCAATCACCATCTGCAGTGATTTTGGACTTTATTTTCTTGGTCTCCAAAAAGACGCTTACTCCTTGGAAGAAAAGTTATGACCAACCTAAACAGCATGTTAAAAAGGAAAGATATTACTTTGTCAACAAAGGTCCACCTAGTCAAGGCTATGGTTTTTCCAGTAGTAATGTATGGATGTGAGAGTTGGACTATAAGGAAAGTTGAGCACTGAAGAATTGATGCTTTTAAAGTGTGGTGTTGGAGAAGACTCTTGAGAGTCCCTTGGACTGCAAAGATATCCAATCAGTCCATCCTAAAGGAAATCAGTCCTGAATGTTCATTGGAAGGATTGATGTTGAAGCTGAAATTCCAATACTTTGACTATCTTATATGAAGAACTGTCTCACTGGAAAAGACCCTGATACTGGAAAAGGTTAAAGGCAGGAGGAGAAGGGGATGACAGAGGATAAGATGGTTGGATGGCATCACCAACTCAATGGACACCAGTTTGAGTAAACTCTGGGATTTGGTGATGGACAGGGAGGCCTGGCATGCTGTCCATGGATCACAGAGTTGGACACGACTGAGTGACTGAACTGAAAAATATTATCATTTCTGAAAAAAATTAAGGTAAAAAATTGAGTCTTTTGACTTAATGTCATATTGCAATTACCTGTCAAGGTATAATGACATTCATAATATGCAAATGCATTCGTTAACAACTTTGAAAATAGAGGCACAGTGTTGACTATTTTCAATCTTCAGTTATCCTTTTTCTATTATTTTATAGGACAGTGACCCAAATTGAATATCAATATATATTTCCCTGTTCCTTCCTCCTCAGCTATACTAAGCATCAGTCATTTAGACTAAGCATGGTGGTAACTATGAATAGCATCTATTAATTATTCACTTACATCTTCTTACTTGAAAATTCACAGCTTTGGTTAAGACTTACCTAAACAAGTGTGAAGTTGTATGTTTTCCCCCCATATTACATGTTGATACATTCTAAAGCAATCTTTCCTGTATGTATACATTTGGACATTTGGTTTTAAAACAGTGAATTCCCAAAGAAGACTCTTGGTTTGTACTGTAGGTTAGTAGTTTGAGTTCGAATGTCTATTAGACAGAATTGGAATAGACTGTGAGGCCGTGGTAAAGTAGTATGCACCATTGTTTCAATTGTCAATCAGAGCTCTCTTAATGAGCTGCTGGGTGTGCAAGATCCTTGCACAATACCAAGTGTAATTTACACATACTCTACTGTTTTCTTATTTTTACTATGGCTCCTTCTGTATAATTTTTTTTATCCCAAATGATTCAATAATAATTTATAATTAAGTTGTAGAATCCCTTTTTAAGTGTAAAAATTCTATTATTTAATTGTTTTAGTAGGGAAGATGACAAAAAGAAAGGTGAGTTAAATCCTCCCTTTGCTTGAGGTTACTTTAAAAAAAATGTATGTATAATCTGCTTTTGATGGTTGGATTCTTTATGTTAAGAGAGATAATGACATTTAACAAGTTCCTCCTGGTCCCTTTGATGATTTTTTTCTGATTCTCTATGATTCTTTCACCAGTACTCAGTACCAAGAACCCTGATTTGGTCATCACTCACTTCTCTGAATAACTGTTCATCTTAGATGTGTGATTCCTATATGAGCTTTGTTTTAGTAGAAAGGAATGTTAGAGATAATATTTATTTCTGGCTTGATATTCCTATAACTAATTATCTGGAAAGTGAGAGAAAAAAATCAGAAAGCTACTTTGTAAGGCAGGTAGTATTTCGTTCTTAGCATGTCACTCCTGTTAGGTCTTTTCTATAAGGGATGTGCTGAAATAAGCAAGTCATGTCTTTAAATATTAAGGGAGGAGATAAAGCAAAAAAAAAAAAAAAAACTAGTGATATTAAAGCAAATAATTGAGGCAGGCTTTGTTTTTATTTACACTGATTCTAGATTTTTGTTTAATTTTTTTTGTATTACAAATCATAAATGATTTTGTATTTCTTTCCTTTTGTGGAAATAAAGACCAACCAAATATGAATAAGTGAAGTCTACTTTGCAGAACTTTTATAAGAGAGTCATCATCACTTGTGCTTTGGCAGAAACTCAAAGGCAGGCAGTAGAATGCAAACACTTTCTAGCTGGAAAAACAAGGGGGGGCGGTGGTTAGGAATGCCCTTACTGGACGCTTTCTTAACACAGGAAAGCTACAGGTAGGATAATTAGAATCAGGGCATCCAGAGTGATTTGTTGTTGCTGTTCAGCCACTCAATTGTGTCTGATTCTTTGCAGCCTCATGGACTATAATCTGCCAGACTGCTCTGTCCATGGGATTCTCCACTCAAGAATACTGGCGTGGGTTGCCATGCCCTCCTCCAGGGGATTTTCCCAACTCAGGGATCGAACCCGTGTCTCCTACATCTCATGCATTGGCAGGTGGATTCTTTACCACTAGAGCCACCAAGCAACCCCAGTGTGATGGGTTATATATTTATATTTGATTTTCTCTGGTTGGTCCTCTGTTGGAAGCAGGGACAAAAATTAGGGAAGCTGAGAATTAGTATCTAAGTTCTGGCCATTTTACACTGATTGTAACAGGAGCTGCTGTTTGGCTTCCTGGAATGTATGCTACAGATAGTGAATGTTCTGACTTTGTACATGTCTTTCTTGTGGCTATGATGTTGGATTCCTGGCCTGGTTACTCTAAATAATGCTTTGGTTTTCTGGGCTGCTTGCTGTGTAGGTCATGTGTCAAGAGTTCTATCTTTATGCACGGTCTGGTCATTGTCAAATGTATCTTCATCTCTCAGATTTAAGTGACAAACTTAAGATGTTATTGTTTAAAAAGGTTTTATTAGTTTTAGCTTGATAAGCAAAATGATAGTTTTAAAAACTAGAACTATGTGATAAAATCTAAAATACATTTGATATTTATATTATTTATTATATCTGATATATCATATATAAATATTTGTTACCACTTGAATATCTTTCTTCACATTCCTCTAAGATATACTTTTTTAAGAATACGACTAATTTTTATTGAATTTGTAAAAACTATTGACCTTAAATGGGAAAATTTCTAGTCAGTTGATTATTTATAAAAGGAAGTTACTATTCATTGATGAATACATAAATATTTTAGGTTGCTATTAGCCTCTTATTTCTGAGAGCTGTTTTAAAACTCCAAATTCTGCAGAGAATAAAATGAGCCCATAAAAATAATTTCTGCCATTTATTGAATTTATTCTGTACATTAGGTGGTTTACTCCCTTTACATATATTTTTCAGTGACACTCTCAAAGGAGCAGTATACTTATGTTTATTTACTCACATCAGGAAAGCTGACCCAGGGAGTGTTTAAATTCTAATAGGCTGTGAAAAGAAAATTTTGCATCTCACTCCGTTATGTTTCACAGTCCCTCAAATGATACAGCTTAGTCTTGTCTACACACTGTTTATCTATAAGTTGTATGTTTCCTAAAGTGAAACTATACCTTAAATATAACATTCAACGTGAGAGCGTCAGAAATCACACTGATCTGGGATTAAACTTGATCCTTTCTGTGTCATTGAAGGACTGATACACAACTACAAGGTAATGCAGAATAATTTGACTTTGAAATGAAAAGGAAAAAATATGGGAGCATTTCTAATTTTTGAAAACCCATTTTAGTATTTAAATATAATTTAAACACATTTTTAAGTAACAAAGAAATATCAGAAACAGCCTAAGTAGTTAGATAAAGTATTATACATCTGTATATCAAGTTATTATGTATTAACATAAACAATTAACTTTAGTGATGATGTCCAGTAGGAGTTTCGTTAAGTATTTTTGATCAATAAGAGGAGTTATTTTTAAATTCACCTGCATATTTAAATGTTGACTATATGACTAAATATCACCTAAATTGTTGTGACAGTATTTTAACATTATTTTCAGTGGTGAATATAAATTTTTTCACTCAATATTTTAAATTAAATGAATCTTTCTTTTTTTAACATTGTAATGATTAAAAATGTTTAATTATTAAGACTTAAAGTGAATCATTTTTTTTAAGGGGGGAGGGGGCAAAAAGCCACTGTTAGTGGTCCAAGAAACAAATAGATCCTCTTGGTCTCTTTGTAGTTTTCATCACTCTTGTATAGCAGATGAGTGTTCAACAAAATCTCGGCTTAAACAATTCTATATAGAAATATTTTATTTAATCACCATCATTTTATAGAAAATGTATAAATTAACATTGTCATTTAAAAAGTCTTTAAGTGTATATTTACATTAGTTCTTTTTTGTTTTCATTTGAGCTAAAAATATATAGAGTTTTTTTTCTTAGATACCTTCAAGTTATAAATAGCATTAGAAATTTTAGCAGAATCCTTCAGATTTTGTGTCACAGTGCATTTCAACATTCAGCTTCTGCCTCTGGATTCTACTAATAAAAATATTTTAATTCCAGGAATATTTTACATGTACAGTGACTACATTACCACCCACAAACAAAAGATTCCTAAGAGTATTTTGTATTTTATTTTCCTGAGAGCTAGAAGCTTGGTTGGGCTTTCCTGTCACCTTGTATTCTATATTTTAGATGTTTGAAAAAAAACCACCCAATTTCATATATTCTCTTTATAAAATGAGTACAGAAAAGATAATTACTAAATTAGTGGGATATGACAATTGTCTTATAATTTATGTATACCTTATTGCCCATTACAATGATTCCCTGATAGCTCAGCTTGTAAAAAAGCCACCTGCAATGTGGGAGACCCCATTTCGATTCCTGGGTTGGGAAGATCTGCTGGAGAAGGAATAGGCTATCCACTCCAGTATTCTTAGACTTCCCTTGTAGCTCAGCTGGTAAAGAATCTGCCTGCAATGTGGAAGACCTGGGTTTGATCTCTGGGCTGGGAAGATCTCCTGGAGAAGGGAAAGGCTACCCACTCCAGTATTCTGACCTAGAGAATTCTGTAGACTGTATAGCTCATTATGATAGTTCAGTTTAGTTCAGTCGCTCAGTTGTGTCCGACTCTTTGCAACCCCATGAATCACAGCAAGCCAGGCCTCCCTGTCCATCATCAACTCCTGGAGTTCACTCAGACTCACGCCCATCGAGTCAGTGATGCCATTCAGCCATCTCATCCTCTGCCATCCCCTTCTCCTCCTGCCCCAAATCCCTCCCAGCATCAGAGTCTTTTCCAATGAGTCAACTCTTTGCATGAGGTGGCCAAAGTACTGGAGCTTCAGCTTTAGCATCATTCCTTCCAAAGAAATCCCAGGGCCGATCTCCTTCAGAATGGACTGGTTGGATCTCCTTGCAGTCCAAGGGATTCTCAAGAGTCTTCTCCAACACCACAGTTCAAAAGCATTCATTTTTCGGCGCTCAGCCTTCTTCACAGTCCAACTCTCACATCCATACATGACNCTACCCACTCCAGTATTCTGACCTAGAGAATTCTGTAGACTGTATAGCTCATTATGATAGTTCAGTTTAGTTCAGTCGCTCAGTTGTGTCCGACTCTTTGCAACCCCATGAATCACAGCAAGCCAGGCCTCCCTGTCCATCATCAACTCCTGGAGTTCACTCAGACTCACGCCCATCGAGTCAGTGATGCCATTCAGCCATCTCATCCTCTGCCATCCCCTTCTCCTCCTGCCCCAAATCCCTCCCAGCATCAGAGTCTTTTCCAATGAGTCAACTCTTTGCATGAGGTGGCCAAAGTACTGGAGCTTCAGCTTTAGCATCATTCCTTCCAAAGAAATCCCAGGGCCGATCTCCTTCAGAATGGACTGGTTGGATCTCCTTGCAGTCCAAGGGATTCTCAAGAGTCTTCTCCAACACCACAGTTCAAAAGCATTCATTCTTCCGTGCTCAGCCTTCTTCACAGTCTAACTCTCACATCCATACATGACTACTGGAAAAACCATAGCCTTGACTAGATGGACCTTAGTCAGCAAAGTAATATCTCTGCTTTTGAATATGCTATCTAAGTTGGTCATAACTTTCCTTCCAAGGAGTAAGTGTCTTTTGATTTCATGGCTGCAGTCACCATCTGCAGTGATTTTGAAGCCCAGAGAAATAAAGTCTGACACTGTTTCCACTGTTTCCCCATAAAGTGTCTCAAAAATGGTATTCAAGTCCTGTGCCTCTTTTTATTTTCTGTGTCTTAGGGACTGGCACTGTGACTTATATGGGTTGAATGGGTTTTTATTGAATATCTAGATTTATGGAGATACCTGATTTTTTAAATCTAATTGTGTTATAGGATAACATTCCATTTTAGTTCCATTTAACATTCCATCTAGTCACTTGGTTTTTCTCCTGTTTAGAGGCCTACTTTTTCTCAGCATTTTTATAATACCTCTTTGCCTATTATAATTCTAGATTTTGATGTCTCCCAGGGTTCTGTCCTTAATAGTCTTTGAATTTGAAAGCTCCCAAAACTATGTTTCCAGTCCCAGTCTACCCATAACACTCTCCTGGGATTATGTGTTTATGTACATACATACATATATTGATATTAATACATTGATTGCATACATATATACATTCATATATATGTGTGTGTCAGCAAATATAGTCCACATATTTAATGCCTGAATGCACACATTCTCTCCAGTTGGAGTTTATAGTCTCATTGATTGAGTCACCCTTTTATTTGCACATGGCTAAAGGCAATGGCAGCCCACTCCACTACTCTTGCCTGGAAAATCCCATGGATGGAGGAGCCTGGTAGGCTTCAGTCCATGGGGTCGCAAGGATACAGACACGACTGAGCGACTTCACTCTCACATCACTTTTATGCCCTGGAGAAGGAAATGGCAATCCACTCCAGTGTTCTTGCCTGGAGAATCCCAGGGATGGGGGAGCCTGGTGGGCTGCCTTCTATGGGGTTACACAGAGTCGGACACGATTGAAGTGATTTATCAGCAGCAGCAGCATTGAGTACCTACCATAAGTCAGCATGACAATCATCGTTATATTAATGTGGTCAAAAGAAAACAAAATCTTTGATTTCTCCCACTTGCAACATACCTTTTTTTTTTTTTTTTTTGCTGTCTTCTCTATTTCAATAAATTATTTCATGATTCTTGCCTTGAATATATAATTTTTGAGATATGCTTAGGTCTGAATATTTTCAGTCATTCTCATTCTTTCAGAGGCTATAATCGTAAACTGTGATCATTTCTCCTCAGAAAACTCCAGCTTTATCCTCAAGCTAATCTCACTACTTCTACTCTTGTTCTCCTCCACTCCTGCTTCCACAGAGCAATCACAGTAAAGTTTCAAAGTGTCAGCACCAGATTCTTCATAATGACTTACAAATTTGGCTTCTGTATCTTATCTGGGTACATATGTCTGTACTTTCTCCCTAATAGACATTGCCTAGTCATAATGGCAAATAGCAAAATGCAACGTAGCTTTCTCTTCCAGGCCATTTTTCAGTTTATTTGTAATTTTAGGGTTACATTTGTTCTTCAGTTTAAAAGGCTTCTCTCAAGTGTTCCATTGGAGAAGGAAATGGCAACCCACTCCAGTGTTCTTGCCTGGAGAATCCCAGGGACGGGGGAGCCTGGTGGGCTGCTGTCTATGGGGTCGCACAGAGTCAGACACGACTGAAGCAACTTAGCAGCAGCAACAGCAGCAAGTGTTCCATGCCCAACACTTTCTCTTCATTTATGTGCCATTTCAAATATCATTTCTCCAGGACGGACTTCATATGATCCTAGGCAAAGGATTCATCCAATTGCTTCTTCCTTTGCATGACCATATTCTATCCTCTTCCTTGATTTGGTCACTGTAAGGGGTTATCCTATTTGTTTATTTGTTTTATTAAATTAGAGATAGCATATTCCTTTATGGAAAATTTAATTCATGAAATACTATCACCACCTCGAGTCAGTGTGTCACAAAGCCAGGCAGGAAAGTGTTCCCTTACCTCCTACTCACTATCCTTGATCCCACCTAGAGGTTAGGGATTTTATAGCAACTTCAGTACTCAGATAGGAAGAGTATGATTGTGTAAGGTTGTTACCCTGAGATGATAATGGAACCCATGTTAAAACACAGTTACTAACAACCAAAAGTCCTCTGGAATTCTGCGTCACCATAGAGTTTTGGGAGGATAAATGCCAACAAGTATGAGCCTAGAAAAGTGGGTCACTTTTGTACAAAAGGGAACGAGAGAGATGGCATCCTGAATTGACTGAGTTACCAAAGGAGGGAAGATTTATTTATGAATTATTGAAATATATTTGATGTATTTGAATTTATAGTATAAATATATCAAATATAGAAAAAAGAAAAGCCTTTCCAGAACTAAGTTTAAATTTGTTATAGGCAAATAAACAGTAAAAATAATAATGATACAACTGAGAACACATGAATCTCTAAAACTGACAGAGACTGTTTTATCTTAATCTAGGTGATATTGAAACACAGTGATCACACTAGGAGCAGTTTCTAATAGGATAAAACTAAATGCAAATACTTTTATCAGTATTATTATTTTGATCATGCTGTTATTTGATCATGCTATTATTATTATTTGATCATAGCATGTGGGATTTTTCTTCCCCAACCAATGACTGAATCCATGCCTCTGCATTGGGAGCATGGAATCTTAACCATTGGACTACCAGGGAAGCATCAAAATGAACATATGTTTTAATAAGCACAAAGTACATAAAATACCAACTGGGATTGTTCATCCTACTAGAATCTGTTTTATCCATAGAAGATAGTTGCAAAGTATGACATATCAGGGTATACTAATAAAAAATGTGTTTGATTACATTAAAATGTAAGTGAAAAACATTTTCTGAACAAATGCTACACTAAGGTATTTTGGGTTAAATATTTTTTTTGCTCTTTAGAATTTAATTCATATGGAAGCTGTATTTCCAATATGCAAACAGTGATAGAAAAATATGCAGGAATCATATGAAAACATAGAAGTTTCAATGCTATACATAGAACTAACATGCTATTGAATAATCTGTGTAACTCTGAGTAAAGATAGAATATATATATGTAAAGAACTTTTAAATAACATTAGCCAAAGGGGGAAAATGCTATAAATATTTTGAAGGGGAGATAATTTTCTGGCCTTTAGTATTTTCTTTCTTTTCTTTTCCTTTCTTTCTGAGGACATTTCAGACAAATGGGAGGCTGAAAATGTAGATGAACATGTTGATGTTTGTCTTCAGTGAGAAGCAGAGTTCAAGGCAGATCGAGAGGAGGAGTTAACCAGGGGGGGGATCTTAATATGAACCTTGCCATTAACTTAAATGAATAGTCCAGAACCTTTATCACATTCATAATTCACTTTTGTATGGGATATATTTAGTCATCTCCTAGAGAAATGATATTGCACCATACAAGATTAATACAGCCTGGGCCCTGGTGGCCATTATGTTGCCACAGGTTTATGGTTTTCCTACAGCATTTTGATTTATGACACGCTTCCTTTTAATAGAGGTTCATTATTTGTACATTAAGGTTGTAACTTACTCCATCATATGGGGACTTCCATTAATCAGGGCTCTATATAGTTCAGGCTGACATTACTGTCCTTTTTGACAGGATTGCTCAAGCAGAGCAATTTGTTAAATGTTCAAGTCCTCAGAGGCTTAAGATTCACTTCACCAGCTGGAGAAACATTTTCATTTTGATGCAGAATGACTCTTATGTGTCATTTTGTATGTCATTTAATCTAGGTGATTGACTCTTCAATTTAAGTAACTCACTGCTATTTATTTTGATTTTATAGGGCTTGGCTTTAGGAAAAAAAAAAGATTCAAAATACAAAACTATACTCCATCCTAGTCTTAGCCTGTCTCTTGATAGAGTAGAGAGGAGGCAAAAGCAGAACACTCTGTAGCCTTTGGTTCATAATGCTGATATCTTTTCTGCAGATGTTACTTTTATCAGAGAAACAGAAGAAGGACTTTATTTTTATATGAGAGAAAGAGAGCAGTTTAGGATCACATTCAATATTTATGAACATTTTACATTCTAAAATCCCACATAATTCTAAGCCATTGCAGGTTTATGGAAACCATGTTTCTGTGACTTTACATTTTGTTCCAGAACTCCACACTTCAAAAGGAAAAGATCAATTCTAATGAAGTTTATTTGCTAAGGAATATTAATAATGAAATACTGGAGAAGTAATACCACTGAGCAAACCCTCCTCAGTGATTTGAGATTTAGGGAGATTTTATTTAAGTTCTAAATTTACATAGTCAATTCAGGGAGTAAAATGCTTCATGTCAACATATGAAGAATAAAATGATAATAGGATGTCTTGTTTTAAGATTTGTAAACCTAAGTCCTCATGAAACTAGCTGTGTAGAAGTTTCCAGAGGTTTGACATGGAAAAACAGATTAAAGCCAGAGCAACCAAAACTATAAGAAATTGGAAAATTGACTCTTTTTGTGCCTTATTAAGTTTAAAGCTTCCTCATTAACATTTTTTTTTTTTTAGTTGCTAAGCTAAGTCATGTTTGACACTTTGTGACCCTATAGACTGTACCTTGCCAGGCTTTCCTGTCCTTCACTATCTCCCAAAGCTTGCTCAAATGCATGTCCATTGAGTCAGTGATGCCATCCAACCATCTCCTCCTCTGTCAATCCCTTCTGCTCCTGGTCTCAATCTTTCCCAGCATCGAAGTCTTTTCCAATGAGTCATTCTATAACAGAAAATTGAGCATAAGTATGCTATTCAGAAGTCTTGGTTCTATTATTTTATTCACATTTGAAAATGAAATTTGAGTTGTATACTTTGCTCAAAGAAGATGAATAATTCTTTGAAGAGCCATTGGGTTACCACACAATTGTTTATGTATATACCAATATTTTATTTTTATCATTATATTTCTGCTTCTATCTGAACATTAATAAATTTAGATAAAGCATGTTGTAACGTTTTGATTTTTTTCATACCAAGAAAAATTTTCAACAAGTACCACATACCAAGAGGGAGGAAGGGAGACAGAGGTCGAGAAAGAGGAGGGACAGAGAGAGACAGATAGAAAAACAGAGGCAATGACAGTGACATAGAGACCAACAAACTGAGACTGAGATGGAGAGAGAGGAGGACTAGTACTTAAAAGAACAAACGAACAGGATAGGTGGCTTCTCTATGAATAAGTGACAAAAGAGGAACATCGTAACTGTGATACTGTGTTCTTAGAATCATCTTGATGGTACAGCTGAACTGAGATGGCCACATGGTTTGCTTAAGGATTGTAGAGGCTGTTGTTTAATGCTGTATGACAAGCTTCCTCAAGCTTAGTGGTTTAAAAACTAACAGCACACATTTAGGTCAGAATTCCAGGTATAGCTGAACTAGGTTCTGTGCTTCAGAGTCTCCCTAGTCGGCCATCCAGTTGGTTGGAACAGCAGCCTCCTCAGTGACTGGATGGGGAAGAGCCACTCCCAGGCCTCTGCAGGATGTGGGCAGTGTTAATTTCCTTGCAGCGATAGGGCTCAAGCTTCATTTTCTTGCTATTCATGGTTCCTTACAATCTTATAGCTTCAGGGTCTTTTTTGGGGGGCTGTGTTTGCTTTGTATCTGGTTTCTTAGTATAAATATTTTTAATTCCTCTGGTTTTGTATTAAATATATATATGTAAGTAACTTGTTTCTTTTTGTTGTCTAGCAATATTCCATCGCATAGTAATGCCATAATTTATCTACTTTCCAGTCAGAAGGTCTTTTTATAATTACTGGTTTGAGATTATCATGAAAAATGCTGCTAAGAACATTTCTTATAAAAATATTTGTGAAAACCTAGATTGTCCTTTTTACTGGGTTGATACTCTAGGGAAGCAGGAATTGACTGGTAAAATGCTAAATGTTTATTTTTATAGGAAGCAACTATATTGCTTTTCAATGTGGTTGTATTATCTTGCATTCCCATCAGCAATGTGGTTACTTTGTAACCATCTGCATTTGCTATATTTAGAGATTTCAGAACACTAAATCTCACTACTCCTTTAATGTCTATAAGATTTGGATTTGCATATTTAAAGGTCTATTATTGAACAAATATACCATTCGGAAACATATCTTCATGATGAAATAACCATCTTATAATTATGAAATATCCCTTTTCATGAAATAAAAGACATTTACAGACGTAACTAAGGCCCAAATCTATTGATTTTGAGTTAATTAAAAGGGCAATTATCCTTACTAGGTTTGCATTAATCAAAGGAATTTAGAGACTTTCCAAAAGTTAGAAATTCTCTCTATGTTGCTGGCTTTGAAGAAGTAAACGCCTGTGAAGTAAATAGTCATGTTGCAGAAGTCATTCTGCAATAGTGTAAAATTATATGACATTCTACAGAACTCAGAATTATAGAGACTAGAGTCATGGAGTTGCTACTGGCTAGAGATGTGGGGTGGGATATGGATCAGTTGTAAATGGCTGACAGTCTATATTTCAGCTCTGGTGATGGTAACATGCCTGTGTTCATATATCAGAATTCATTGGCATGTCCCCTTGAAAAAAGTCCATTTTACTACAAATTACCTCTCAATACATCTGATGTAAAAATTAAATAAAATATTTTAGAGGACTATTTTTTCACCTTGTTTTTCTGGATCATGGTTTTTGACATGGACTTTTAGTAGTCATTGCTTTAAAAATAACTTGTATGTTAAACTGTGAAATATATGGAAAATTAGAGGAAACTCCTTTGTCTTTATAGATATCACTATATAATTCATAAAAAACAAACCTCATTCATTGAATACATTCAAATATGTTTCTTACTATTGAATTATAAATTTTTCATCTTTTGTTTATCATGAGCCCTTTCTTTTGATTTTAATTTTATATTAAGTGTAGAGGGCTTCAAAAAAGAAACAGTATTCTAACATTTGCTACAAATACATTAACATTTCTACAAACCAGTCAAAACATATTTCTTGCTGTTTGGTTACACTATATAAAATCAATCATCTAATTCACCTTTTTGTGTTATGCAGTTGAGGAAATTCAGAAAGGAACATTGTAATTTGTGCTAGAGTTTGCTATGGGTCTTGCAGACTGAAAAATATGTATCAATGCCCAGTTCACATGTTTTCATGATACGGGCTTTCTCTCCAAATTGCAGTTCATGTAATACCCCTGTCCCTTAGCTTCTTCATCTGTGTTCTAGCACTTTGATCATAGTTCATCTCTACTCAAAATCTTCCATTCCTAGTCATATAAAGACTATACCCCACAGCTCATAATTTTAAGCAATGTACAGTTATACCTCAACTCTCATTTCAAACCTGTCAGTTCCTCCAATCCCTTCGTTAGCTAATCTCCTATTTATGGTCCACACATACACACTGTATGATTTTCCTCATTTATTTCTGCCACTCCCTCTTCTCTTTTCTGACCAATTATTGTCTTCAAATCTGATCCATGGTTTAAGGAACATTGAAATCCAATTTTCTTTGAAACCATCACTTTGTATTATTGTGCTTCTGTTCAAAAGATGGACACAATAATCAGAGGTAGATTTACCATAAGGCCAATAATGTGTTGTACCTTGGTAATAAATAGAAATCATTGCATCAGCTCCTTCCAAGTGGCTGGGCAGGGCCTTAGCAGTGTATTCACTGGTAATATGCTTTGTAAAAATTGGGAAAATTAGATATCAACAAAATTTGCTCACTCAGTTGTCTGTTCTTACTTGAACTTCCACGCTTTACATTTTATGCCTTTAACACTGCTGTGAAGTAGCAGATGTGGGCATTTTGGGAATAGAATAAGAGGAAGTTGGACCAATGTGTTTGTGCGCACTTTCATGTTTAGTTAAATTTTGCTAGTTGTCTAGGTTCTATTACTATTTTTGAGGTGAACTTCTCTGCCACTTGACATGAACGTTCAGGGCCAAGAGTTGTATGAGATTGTGTCTTACATGATCAATTGATATGGAAAGGCTGCTGTTGCTCAGTTGCCAAGTCATATCCAATTCTTTGTGACCCCATGGGCTGCAGCATGCCAGGCTTCTCTGTCCTTTACTATCCCCTGGAGTTTGCTAAAACTCATGTCCATTGAGTCAGTGATGCCATCCAAACATCTCATCCTCTGTCACCTCCTTCTATTCCTTCCTTAAATCTTTCCCAGCACCAGAGTCATTGCCAGTGAGTCAGCTCTTCACATCAGGTGGCCAAATTATTGGAGCTTCAGCTTCAACATCAGGCTTTCCAATAAATATTCAGGGTTGATTTTCCTTAGGATTGACCAGTTTGATCTCCTTGCTGTCTAACGGATTCTCAAGAGTCTTCTCCAGCTAAATCTGGTCCTAAGGGTAGGGCCCTAATCCAGTAAAGCTGGTGTTACAGGGAGAGGGAGAGACAACAGGAGGGCATCCACACAGAGGAGAGGCCATATGAGACACAGCAGGAAGGAGTGTGTCTTCAATGCAAGAAGAGATACCTCTCTCAAAACCAGCCATGCCAATACCTTGATCTTTGAGTCCCATCCTCCAGATCTGGGAAAAAAGTAATTTCCATTGTTTGAGCCACTCAGTCTATGGTGCTCTGTTCTGGCAACCCTAGCTGACTAATACATACATATATGGTGATCATTAGTTTTTCTTTATTTCTGCATTCTGTGATTCTGTTTATGTTTTTAAGATGCACAATCTACCCTAAGCCACAATATGGCTTTTACAATTCTGTACATTTCACTTGGGGCTTCCCTCATAGCTCAGTCAGATCTGCCTGCAATGCAGGAGACCTAGGTTTGCTCCCTGGACTGGGAAGATCCCCTGGAGAAGAGAATAGCAACTCATTATTCTTGCCTGTAGAATCCTATGAACAGAGGATCCTGGCAGGGGTCACACGAGTCGGGTACAATTTAGTAAATAAACTACCACCCTACATTTCACTGGCATCCTGTAGGACAGGAGGACGGAGAATAAAGAATGGTGAAAGGCAAATTTCAGTTGAGCCTTTTCTTGTTTTAATGAAGACAAAATAGATCTCTGACCTCCCCATCCCCCACACTTAACTAAGTCCATCATTCCATTCCGACAACCCAAGCTGAAAGAGAACCTGAAGAGTTCACCTGAGTTCCGTGAAGGCAGGGACTTTGATTTGTTTCCTACTGTGTTCTCATGCCCAGGTCCTGTCTGGCTGGTAGTAGGCATGCAATAAATATACGTAGATGAATGGATAAATAAGATATCTCACCTCCTGGATGATACAAAATGGCCTCCAAGGAAGAATGAAATTTGTATACCACAGTAGACCACATGTTTTTCTATCCCCTCTTTCATTTTAAGCAGCACCATTTATATATTTCTGACCATCACACATGCCTAGATATTCATGGTGGAAGATAACAAGAAGATTGCTGACTGCCAATCTCTCGTTTACTTTATGGAAGATAAAGTCAAGTTCTCCAGAAATGATGTGATCACAGAAACATAACTAGCTAGTGGCAGCCCTGGGAGAGGACTCCCACTAGAGTGTGTAGTCCCCATATCATTTGAAGAATAGGAAAAATGTGTATAGCACTCTAATCCAAAGAGCAGTATGCCTCTCATTTCTTCTCGTCTACTTAACTGGAAAATTGAATTTCCTTATCTTTAGCTTTCCAAGTGTCCTTGATTCCCTCCCTGGCTTCCTGGAGCATTGCTGTGTTGTAGTCAGGTGAGAGGTCTGCTTCACATTTACAGCCTTCCTCAGCTACATATGTATCTTTTTTTTTGTATACAGCTCTTGATTTTTTCAGTTTTGAGCTGTCAGCAATGTCAGGGAAACCTCGGAGGTATCATTGATAATTACTTGCTGATTTTGACATGTTCCCTTCAGCCCTAATATTTTAAAAATATCTGAATGGAACTGTGATTTCTCTATTATCCCACAGGAAATGTCACTAACTAGATTTATGATACTGTTCATTTCCTCTGTTATTACTTATGTAAAGCCTGGTGTAAAGACCTGTTGGGTGACTTCTGGCAGGAAATTTCTAATTACAATTTGGATTGTAGCAAAACTATAAGTTACATTTCTATGAAAACAGATATTTAAAAAATTTTGAACGATCAAATAAGGTTTCCTATACTTAAGTCATAACAGAGTGTGAATTTATAGTCATTTTATTCCACAATTATAGATTTAGCAGTAGTATTGATATGGATTTTTAGACCCTCCTTCTGAAGAAAGGAGAGAAGTTGTTTTAAGACTTCTGAGATACTCAGAAGCCTCTTAATGAAGGGAGGAAAAAACATGTATTTTTTAGCCTATTTTTTTTGTCACTTCTAGCAATAGTGGATATGAATTTGAGCGAACAAGTTTTATCTGTTGCATTGTCCTCACTCCTCCCATCACATTGCAGCATATGTAATACCAATAAAAGCAGTGTTTAATGGATGTAAAAGGATGCCAAGGAAGATATGGCCTTAAAAAGCCATTCAGTATTATTACAAAAGGATCAGTTCAGTTGAGTTTAGTTGCTCAGTCATGTCTGATTCTTGCGATCCTGTGGACTGCAGCATGCCAGGCTTCCCTGTGCATCACCAACTCCCGGGGGTTGCTAAAAACTCATGTCCACGAGTCGGTGTTGCCAACCAATTATCTCAACCACTGTCATCCCTTTCTCCTTCCTTTAATCTTTCTTAACATCGAGGTCTTTTCCAATAACTCAGTTCTTCGCATCAGATGGCCAAAGTATTGGTGCTTCAGCTTCAACATCAGTCCTTCCAAAAGAACAGATGATCCTATAAATTGACATGCTATAGGCCAGAGAAGTTATGACTCATGTCACCTTTCTAATCAAATCACAGGTTTCTAAACCCCACAGTAAAATGTCTTTCTCCCTGTAAATAATGTTCATTAAGGTAAGTTCATCATTGAGGTAAGTTCAGTACGGTAACATCTTTCAGAGCATTGCTCATAGAAGTATATTTATATGTTCAGTTCAGTTGCTCAGTCATGTCCGAGTCTTTCTAACCCTATAAACTGCAGCAAGCCAGGCCTTCCTGTCCATCGCTGATGCCACCCAACCGTCTCATCCTGTGTTGTCCCCTTCTCCTCCTGCCTTCAATCTTTCCCAGCATCAGGGTGTTTTCTAATGAGTCAGTTCTTCACATCTTGTGGCCAAGATATTGGAGGTTCAACTTCAGCCTCAGTCCTTCCAATAAATATTCAGAACCGATTTCTGTTAGGATGGATTGGTTGAATCTCCTTGCAGTCCAAGGGACCCGCAAGAGTCTTCTCCAATACCACGATTCAAAAGAATCAATTCTTTGCTATTCACCTTTCTTTATAGTCCAACTATCACATCCATACATGACTACTGGAAAGACCATAGCTTTGACTGGAGGAATCTTTGTTGGCAAACAATGTCTCTGCTTTTTAGTTTACTGTCTAAGTTGGTCATATTTTTTCTTCAGATGGCTATACAAACACACGAAAAGATGCTCAACATCACTCATTATCAGAAAATTCAGATCAAAACCACAATGAGGTACCATTTCATGCCAGTCAGAATGGCTGTGATCCAAAAGTCTACAAGAAATAAATGCTGGAGATGGTGTGGAAAAAATGGAACCCTCTTACACTGTTGGTGGGAATGCAAACTAGTACAGTCACTATGGAGAACCGTGTGGAGATTCCTTAAAAACTGGAAATAGAACTGCCTTATGACCCAGAAATCCCACTGCTGGGCATATACAGCGAGGAAACCAGAATTGAAAGAAACACATGTACCCAATGTTCATTGCAACACTGTTTTTAATAGCCAGGACATGGAAGCAAACTAGATGTCCATTAGCAGATGAATGGATAAGAAAGCTGTGGTACATATACACAATGGAGTATTCAGTTCAGTCACTCAGTCGTGTCCGACTCTTTGTGTCCCCATGAATTGCAGCATGCCAGGCCTCTCTGTCCATCACCTACTCCCAGAGTTCACTCAGACTCATGTCCATTGAGTCAGTGATGCCATCCAGCCATCTCATCCTCTGTTGTCCCTTTCTCTTCCTGCCCTCAATCCCTCCCAGCATCAAAGTATTTTCCAATGAGTCAACTCTTCACATGAGGTGGCCAAAGTATTGGAGTTTCAGCTTTAGCATCATTCCGTCCAAAGAAATCCCAGGGCCGATTTCCTTCAGTGGACTAGTTGGATCTCCTTGCAGTCCAAGGGACTCTCAAGAGTCTTCTCCAACACCACAGTTCAAAAGCATCAATTCTTTGGCTCTCAGCCTTCTTCACATAACTCTCACATCCGTACATGACCACAGGAAAAACCATAGCCTTGACTAGATGGACCTTAGTCAGCAAAGTAATGTCTCTTCTTTTGAATATGCTATCTAAGTTGGTCATAACTTTTTTTCCAAAGAGTAAGCGTCTTTTAATTTCATGGCTGCAGTCACCATCTGCAGTGATTTTGGCGCCCCCAAAAATAAAGTCTGACGTTCTTTCCACTGTTTCCCCATCTATTTTCCATGAAGTGATGGGTCTGGATGCCATGATCTTCGTTTTCTGAATGCTGAGCTTTAAGCCAACTTTTTCACTCTCCACTTTCATTTTCATCAAGAGGCTTTTAATTCCTCTTCACTTTNGACTCTTTGTGTCCCCATGAATTGCAGCATGCCAGGCCTCTCTGTCCATCACCTACTCCCAGAGTTCACTCAGACTCATGTCCATTGAGTCAGTGATGCCATCCAGCCATCTCATCCTCTGTTGTCCCTTTCTCTTCCTGCCCTCAATCCCTCCCAGCATCAAAGTATTTTCCAATGAGTCAACTCTTCACATGAGGTGGCCAAAGTATTGGAGTTTCAGCTTTAGCATCATTCCGTCCAAAGAAATCCCAGGGCCGATTTCCTTCAGTGGACTAGTTGGATCTCCTTGCAGTCCAAGGGACTCTCAAGAGTCTTCTCCAACACCACAGTTCAAAAGCATCAATTCTTTGGCTCTCAGCCTTCTTCACATAACTCTCACATCCGTACATGACCACAGGAAAAACCATAGCCTTGACTAGATGGACCTTAGTCAGCAAAGTAATGTCTCTTCTTTTGAATATGCTATCTAAGTTGGTCATAACTTTTTTTCCAAAGAGTAAGCGTCTTTTAATTTCATGGCTGCAGTCACCATCTGCAGTGATTTTGGCGCCCCCAAAAATAAAGTCTGACGTTCTTTCCACTGTTTCCCCATCTATTTTCCATGAAGTGATGGGTCTGGATGCCATGATCTTCGTTTTCTGAATGCTGAGCTTTAAGCCAACTTTTTCACTCTCCACTTTCATTTTCATCAAGAGGCTTTTAATTCCTCTTCACTTTCTGACATGAAGGTGGTGCCATCTGCATATCTGAGGTTATTGATATTTCTCCCAGCAATCTTGATTCCAGCTTGTGTTTTTTTCCAGCGCAATGTTTCTCATGATGTACTCTACATGTAAGTTAAATAAGCAGGGTGACAATATACAGCTTTGACGTACTCCTTTCCCTATTACTCAGCCATTAAAAAGAATACATTTGAATCAGTTGTAATGAGGTGGATGAAACTGGAGCCATTATACACAGTGAAGTAAGCCAGAAAGAAGAACACCAATACAGTATACTAACACATATATATGTAATGTAGAAAGATGGTAATGATAACCCTGTATGCGAGACAGCAAAAGAGATACAGATGTATAGAACAGTCTTTTGGACTCTGTGGGAGAGGGATAGGGTGGGGTGATTTGGGAGAATGGCATTGAAACATGTATAATACCATATATGAAACGAATCGCCAGTCCAAGGTCAATGCATGATACTGGATGCTTGGGGCTGGTGCACTAAGAAGACCCAGAGGGATGGTATGGGGAGGGAGGAGGGAGCGGGTACAGGATGGGGAACACTTGTATACCTGTGGTGGATTCATGTTGATGTATGGCAAAACCAGTACAATATTGTAAAGTAATTAACCTTCAATTAAAATAAATAAATTTATATCTTAAAAAAAGTTAAAAAATAAATATATTTTTTTCTCCTGAGGAGCAAGTGTCTTTTAATTTCATGGCCCTAGTCGCCATCTGCGGTGATTTTGGAGCTCCAAAAAATAGTCTGTCACTGTTACCATTGTTTCTCCATCTGTTTCCCATGAAATGATGGGACCAGATGCCATGATCTTAGTTTTCTGAATGTTGAGTTTTAAGCCAGCTTTTTCACTCTCCTCTTTCACTTTTATCAAGAGGCTTATTCAGTTCAGTTCAGTCACTCAGTCGTGTCCGACTCTTTGCAACCCCATGAATCGCAGCACGCCAGCCTGTCCATCACCAACTCCCGGAGTTCACTCAGACTCACGCTCATCAAGTCAGTGATGCCATCCAGCCCTCTCATTCGCTGCTGTCCCTTTCTCCTGCTGCCCCCAATCTCTCCCAGCATCAAAGTCTTTTCCAATGAGTCAATTCTTCTCAGGAGGTGGCCAAGGTACTGGAGTTTCAGCTTTAGCATCATTCCTTCCAAAGAACACCCAGGACTGATCTCTTTCAGAATGGACTGGTTGGATCTCCTTGCAGTCCAAGGGGCTCTCAAGAGTCTTCTCCAACACCACAGTTCAAAAGCATCAATTCTTTGGTTCTCAGCCTTCTTCACAGTCCAACTCTCACATCCATACATGACCACAGGAAAAACCATAGCCTTGACTAGATGGACCTTAGTCAGCAAACTAATGTCTCTGCTTTTGAATATGCTATCTAGGTTGCTCATAACTTTTCTTCCTAGGAGTAAGCCTGTTTTAATTTCATGACTGCAATCACCATCTGCAGTGATTTTGGAGCCCCCCCAAAATAAAGTCTGAAACTGTTTCCACCGTTTCCCCATCTATTTCCCATGAAGTGATGGGACCAGATGCCATGATCTTTGTTTTCTGAATGTTGAGCTTTAAGCCAACTTTTTCACTCCCTTCTTTTACTTTAGTTCCTTATTTTTTCTGCCATAAAGGTGGTATCATTTGCACATCTGAGTTTATTGATATTTCTCTAAGCAATCTTAATTCCAGCTTGTGCTTCATCCAATCCAGCATTTCTCATGATGTACTCTGCATCCAAGTTTTATTTGTAGACATAGGTAAAAGTAAAGGTTTAGTTGCTAAGTCGTGTTCGACTCTTGCAGCTCCACAGTCTGTAGCCTGCCAGGTTCCTCTTTCCATGTGATTCTCCTGGCAAGAATACTGGAGTGTGTTGCCATTTCCTTCTCCAGGGGATCTTCCTGACCCAGAGATTGAGCCTGGGTATCCTGCATTGCAGTTTCATATTAGACATCACAGAGAAGAAACCACCACATATGCAGCACCCTATACCTAGTAGCATTGAAAGAAAAGGAAAAAAATAAAAATAAAAGTAGCAGTGCAGCAAAGATTAAAAAAAAAAAAGCCTCTGTATTTCCTGGAAAGCACTCCTGTGCCCTGATTCAGTGATTATAGTGCACCTGGAAGTAGTTTAGAAAGACTTGAATTTCACTTAGTTGGGAATAAATGAGTATTATGCCAGGAATTAGGAGCTGGACACTTGATTTGATAAGGAAATGTTGCCTTTTCAAAGATAGGAAGTGAACAAAGAGGAGGAAATATACACCCTCCCTTTGGGAAACATAAAGTCATGCTTTTTTTTTTTTTTCAGAGAGACATTCAAAGCAAATATCAGTAGAGAGGTAAGAATTTAACAGTCTTCTTTTACAGATCATAATTTTAGTAGAAAACACATTTCTTCTGTGTCTGATCCTAATTCCAGAAGTTTAATGCCAATAAGTATTTATCTGAGGGATTACTTAGTCTACTTCTCAGGTGCAACCGCTCATCTCTCCATGATCAATATTCTCAAGTAGTATGACCCCAGGAGTCGATGCTGGAGAAGGCTTGAGTTTACAATGTTTGCGTGTCTAAGCAATATAAGTGGTTTATATTCATATCTTAAGTGATTTGAGCTGTAAGCCTTGAAATCCTGTGTGTGCCAATGTGTATGTGTGTTTCTATGTGTATAGTGTTGATAAACACTCAAGTGAGCATAGATGTTATGTCTCATAATACTGAAAGTAGAAGTAGAAGGATTGATCGAATTCTCCAAAATAAATCATATAACAGAAACTGGTTGAAAGCACTAAAAAAATTATGATCTGAAATCTCTGTGAATATATGTCACCGAGGAAAAACTAAGCTTTTGTTTGACTCTCATATCAAATAACTTTCATTATTAAAATATTTGCATTATTTTATATACATATTTGCTCATAAATAGTAACAAAACAGGATATAACAGGATTTGATTTACTAGTCTTTAAAAATGCAATAGTATTTCTACATAATTATTAGAAAATAGTCCTAAGTTGTAAAGTTTTTCCCAGTATGCAAAATGTATATAATTACGGAGACACATTATTGTTTTGTAGTATGCAATGTTTAGTACTTGATATTATTAAATGATGGCTTTCAGCAGTTGTGGTGGTGGTTTATTCTCTAAGTTGTAGCCAACACTTGTCACCCCATGGACTATAGTTCGTTTTAAACTGTATGAGAAATTTCAACACATTTTTTTCTTATGGGCTAAAAACACATGGAAATACTTCCTAGTAAATTTTCTTCTGTGCTTCAACATGAAACTAAAAAACAAAAATAAATTATACATTTTATAAGTTAGTGATATACAGACTTGCAGAGTCAAGGACCAATGAAATAGATTTTATTATCATTTCACTCAGTTTTTGCCAGCTCTATTTCTAAACTGATATGATATAAATATTGAAAACTGTAGTATGATATAGATCTCTAAGACAGACAGTCTTCTAATACTTTGGGTCATGTGCTTATGATCAAAGGGAAAAGAAGTAGTTGACACTGAATGGGGCTGCTTATTTTGTTAGGGCTGCCATAAAAAATGTACTACAGCCTGGATGTCATACATTTCTATTGTATATCCCCTCACAATTCTGGTTGCTAGAAGACCAAAATCAAGATGTTGGCAGTGCTGATTTCTTCTGAGGCATCTTTCTTTGGCTGGTAGTTGACAATATTCTCTGTGTCTTCACATTGTTTTTACTATGGTCAGGCATGTACCTGACCTACTTTCCAAATATAAAGATACCAGTTGACACCACTCATACTGAATTGGGGCTACCTAATGATTTCATTTTGGACTTCCCAGGTGGCTCAATGTAAAGAATCCAGCTGCCAATACAGAATGGGCACAGTTTAGCCCATTGGGAAATGACTGTCAGGTTCAATGTGACCAAGAAACTTCATAGAACAGAAAGATCCACATGGATTTACCAATGGGCTGTGGTTGTGAGCAATCCCTTTGCCTTCAGACATTTTAACAAAGCTCATAAAAAAGCAGAAATGCTAGGTGGGATTGGATTTCTTCTTGGCAATTCATTCCATTTTATATTTAGATTGACTAGAGGCTACTTAAAATGGCCAGCTCCTGAGTTTTCAGGAATAATTAACATACTAGTTAAAACAAAATTTTGGTAAATAAGTTGAGTTGTGATTTATTGATGTAATGTTAGGAAGTCTACCATTGCACTTATTTTTGTTATTTATCTTTTCTCTTTTGGCAACATTTTCAAATGTAATAATTTCATCCCTACAAAATGACTCTTATTTGTGTATATATTTTCCCTCAATATTAAAATAAAAAGTTAATATTTTAATCTTTAAAAAATAAATATATTAATGTATGAAAATATTTTTATAATTATTTCATCAAGACAATATGCATACATTTAAGTATCATAAGTTAGGTCCTTTTATGTAGTAAACAACATTCAGAGAGAGAAAAACTATATAAAGCTATATTTATCATATATTATCAGTTCAGTTCAGTTCAGTTGTTCAGTCATATCAGACGCTTTGTGATCCCATAAACCACAGCACACGAGGCCTCCCTGTGCATCACCAACTCCCAGAGTTCACTCAAACTCATGTCCATCGAGTCAGTGATGCCATCCAGCCATCTCATCCTCTGTNGTAGTATGCAATGTTTAGTACTTGATATTATTAAATGATGGCTTTCAGCAGTTGTGGTGGTGGTTTATTCTCTAAGTTGTAGCCAACACTTGTCACCCCATGGACTATAGTTCGTTTTAAACTGTATGAGAAATTTCAACACATTTTTTTCTTATGGGCTAAAAACACATGGAAATACTTCCTAGTAAATTTTCTTCTGTGCTTCAACATGAAACTAAAAAACAAAAATAAATTATACATTTTATAAGTTAGTGATATACAGACTTGCAGAGTCAAGGACCAATGAAATAGATTTTATTATCATTTCACTCAGTTTTTGCCAGCTCTATTTCTAAACTGATATGATATAAATATTGAAAACTGTAGTATGATATAGATCTCTAAGACAGACAGTCTTCTAATACTTTGGGTCATGTGCTTATGATCAAAGGGAAAAGAAGTAGTTGACACTGAATGGGGCTGCTTATTTTGTTAGGGCTGCCATAAAAAATGTACTACAGCCTGGATGTCATACATTTCTATTGTATATCCCCTCACAATTCTGGTTGCTAGAAGACCAAAATCAAGATGTTGGCAGTGCTGATTTCTTCTGAGGCATCTTTCTTTGGCTGGTAGTTGACAATATTCTCTGTGTCTTCACATTGTTTTTACTATGGTCAGGCATGTACCTGACCTACTTTCCAAATATAAAGATACCAGTTGACACCACTCATACTGAATTGGGGCTACCTAATGATTTCATTTTGGACTTCCCAGGTGGCTCAATGTAAAGAATCCAGCTGCCAATACAGAATGGGCACAGTTTAGCCCATTGGGAAATGACTGTCAGGTTCAATGTGACCAAGAAACTTCATAGAACAGAAAGATCCACATGGATTTACCAATGGGCTGTGGTTGTGAGCAATCCCTTTGCCTTCAGACATTTTAACAAAGCTCATAAAAAAGCAGAAATGCTAGGTGGGATTGGATTTCTTCTTGGCAATTCATTCCATTTTATATTTAGATTGACTAGAGGCTACTTAAAATGGCCAGCTCCTGAGTTTTCAGGAATAATTAACATACTAGTTAAAACAAAATTTTGGTAAATAAGTTGAGTTGTGATTTATTGATGTAATGTTAGGAAGTCTACCATTGCACTTATTTTTGTTATTTATCTTTTCTCTTTTGGCAACATTTTCAAATGTAATAATTTCATCCCTACAAAATGACTCTTATTTGTGTATATATTTTCCCTCAATATTAAAATAAAAAGTTAATATTTTAATCTTTAAAAAATAAATATATTAATGTATGAAAATATTTTTATAATTATTTCATCAAGACAATATGCATACATTTAAGTATCATAAGTTAGGTCCTTTTATGTAGTAAACAACATTCAGAGAGAGAAAAACTATATAAAGCTATATTTATCATATATTATCAGTTCAGTTCAGTTCAGTTGTTCAGTCATATCAGACGCTTTGTGATCCCATAAACCACAGCACACGAGGCCTCCCTGTGCATCACCAACTCCCAGAGTTCACTCAAACTCATGTCCATCGAGTCAGTGATGCCATCCAGCCATCTCATCCTCTGTCATCCCCTTCTCCTCCTGCCCTCAATCCCTCTCAGCATCAGAGTATTTTCCAATGACTCAGCTCTTTGCATGAGGTGGCCAAAGTAATGGAGCTTCAGCTTTAGCATCATTCCTTCCAAAGAACACCCAGGACTGATCTCCTTCAGAATGGATTGGTTGGATCTCCATGCAGTCCAAGGGACTCTCAAGAGTCTTCTCCAACACCACAGTTCAAAAGCATCAATTCTTTGGCACTCAGCTTTCTTTATAGTCCAACTCTCACATCCGTACGTGACCACTGGAAAAACCATATCATATGTGTAGTAACATATAAAATAGATAACTAGTAAGGACCTATTTTATAGCACAGACAACTCTATTCAATACTCTGTAATGTCCTACATGGGAAAAGAATCTAAAAAAGATTGGATATATGTATCTGTACAACAGCTTCACTTTGTTGTATACCTGAAACTGATGCACCATTGTAAGTCAAGTGTATTCCAATAAAAATGTTAAAAAGTCATTTTTCCTTCATACATATGCATATAAACAAGAACTAAGTCTTATTTGGTACCCATATTTTTCATTACTAAATACTGCCTAATATGACCACACATAATAATTTTATAGAATAACTGTATTAGTAAACATATAAAAAGAAATACAAATTTAATTTATGTAAAGGTTAAAAAGTGTTGCTGGCCTTAGTTGATTGAATAACACTATGATCATATCTATTCCCTTTTCTGATATCTTGCATTCACTGAACCATGGCTCACTATTCTTTTAATCCTTACTTCCTATAGCAATTATAATTTTCAAGACTTGAGAAGCACAGATATTTTAACATATAATATGTAATTTTAAGTGATAATGGTAGAGTTTATTAAGATCACCATGGAGTCTTGGGACTTTTTAAAATGATTGTGCCATAGGAGATTTGCCCTCTATATAAATAGCTGTGCTCTGCACCATGGGGTGAAGATAAAATGTTTGAAAGGATGAAAATATAAGAGAATGTTTTCTGTTCATTAAACTGCATGCTGTAAAACTATTTTCCACAATCCTTTTTACATTAATTGCTGAAGATAAAAGAATATTAAATTTTCTCAAATGAGTTAAAGTTTTCAACTCGTTTAATTTAAGTGGACATCAGAATATAAGAATATTTGTCTTGTGTAGCTTGGTCTTGCCAACTTTACCTAATCCTTGGCAATAAAATTCAGAAAGAAAGTGAATGTAATCAAGGATAAATTCATCCCAAGAATTACTATTAACTCTGGAATGGCTGAACTTTAATACAGTAGCAGTGAGACTATTTTGTGGATGTGTGCAAAAGAAAAATGTATGTCATATTTAAATATTGGATTTTCACTTCCTTTTCAAAAGATTTATATGGAACAAACACAATAATCCAAAAAGCTAAGTAAAATGACGCTAGGTCTATGGCTATATTCATAGCAATTCAACTCTTGTTTTTAGTCCATAGATAATTTCATATTATCAAAAACTTGGCTGAGGTGCATTTAATTTAACTGTCACTATTATTATTATTATTATATTATTAGTCAGGCATCGTGGAAGAAAATACAGACTTTTTTTTAAGCAGCAACATAATATACCCAGCATAATGAAAGAAAATATGCACTTTTTAAAAACTGTATATACAACAATTTAAAGTTTTAGAAATTATTTATTGGGATTTGCCACAGCCCTGATAATTGGAGAGCAATTTATATATAGAAATATTGTTAGACTAGGGTGAATTTCAAAAATTGATACCTGGACTGGTTTACCCTTCTGACTTGAACATATAGGAAACCAGGCAACATATTTGAAACAAAGGTTTTCAATGTTGGAAAATAAGCAGTACAAGGCAGTGATCTTTGAGATAAGAGGAAAAAGCAAGATGATTTACTTCCTGGGAAGAATGTCCGTGTGTTAGCAAAAGGAGGGAGGACATAGAGGCCAGAATTCATGCTGAGTTGAGAGGCCAGCGATCACAGATCTAGAGACTCTAGACCAAAGAGACTAGAAACTCTAGACAAAACAAATGAGAGAAGGTAGTGGAATCAAAAGGAAGCTGAATAGAGAGGAGATCCAGAGATTTGCAGATCCAGTTAGGAGAGAAGAGTGTTAAACCAGAAGCTGTAGATAAAATACAAATGTTTCTGTAGGTAGAAAAAAGAGCACAAACTTAGTGATAAAAAATTAGAAAACATGAAAGAAAAATCCAAATCATATTCCTGGAAAAGAAACATAAAATATCATAAATAAAAGGATACTAAATGAGAATAGCAGCAAATTAGTAAAAATGAGTTCAGTTCAGTTCAGTTCAGTCACTTATGCATGTCCAACTCTTTGAAACCCAATGGATTGCAGCATGCCAGGCCTCCCTGTCTATACCAACTCCCAGAATTTACTCAAACTCATGTCCACTGAATGGATGACGCCATCCAACAATCTCATCCTCTGTCTTCCCCTTCTCTTCTCGCCTTCAATCTTTCCCAGCATCAGGGTCTTTTCCAATGAGTCGGTTCTTTGCATCAGGTGGCCAAAGTATTGGAGTTTCAGCTACAACAACAGTCCTTCCAATGAATATTCAGGGCTGATTACCTTTAGGATGGACTGGTTGGAACTCCTTGCAGTCCAAGGGACTCTCAAGAGTCCTCCGACACCACAGTTCAAAAGCATCAATTCTTCAATGCTCAACTTTCTATATATTCCAAATCTCACATCCACGCATGACTATTGGAAAAATCATATCCTTAACTAGCAGACCTTTGTTGGCAAAGTAATGTTTCTGCTCTTTAATATGCTATCTAGGAAGGTCATAACTTTCCTTCCAAGAAGCAAGAGCTTTTTAATTTCATGGCTGCAGTCACCATCTGCAGTGATTTTGGAGCCCCCTCCCCCAAAATAAAGTCTGTCACTATTTCGATGATTTCCCCATTTATTTTCCATGAAGTGATGGGGCCAGTTGCCATGATTGTAGTTTTATGAATGTTGAGCTTAAGCCAATATTTTACTCTCCTCTTTCACTTTCATTGAAAGAGAGGCTCTTTAGTTCTTCTCTTTCTGCCATAAGGATGGTATCAACTGCATATCTGAGCCTATTGATGTATCTACTGGAAATCTTGATTCCATCTTGTGCTTCATCCAGCCCAGAGTTCTGGGCATAAAAGTTAAGTAAGCAGGGTGACAGCATACAGCCTTGATGTACTCCGTTCCTGATTTGGAACCAGTCTGTTGTTACATGTACAGTTCTAACTGTTCCTTCCTGATCTGCATACAGATTTCACAAGAGGCAGGTCAGGTGGTCTGAAGAATTGTCTTCAGTTTGTGGTGATCCACACAGTCAAAGGCTTTGGCATTGTCAATAAAGCAGAAATAGATATTTTTCTGGAACTCTTGCTTTCTCGGTGATCCAGCGGATGTTGGCAATTTGATCTCTGGTTCCTCTGCCTTTCCCAAATCCACCTTGAACATTTGGAATTTCATGGTTCATGTATTTTTGAAGCCTGGTTTGGAGAATTTTGAGCATTACTTTGCTAGTGTGTGAGATGAGTGCAATTGTGAGATAGTTTGAGCATGCTTTGGCAATTCCTTTCTTTCGGACTGGAGTCAAAACTGATTTTTTCCTGTCCTGTGGCAACTGTTGAGTTTTCCAAATTTGCTGGCATATTGAGTGAAGCACTTTCACAACATTATCTTAGCTCAGCTGGAATTCCATCACCTCCACTAGCTTTGTTTGTAGTGGTGCTTCCTAAGGCCCACTTGTCTTCATATTCCAGGATGTCTGGTTCTTGGTGAGTGATCACACCATCATGGTTATCTGGGTTGTGATGATCTCTCTTGTATAGTTCTTCTGTGTATTCTTGCCACCTCTTCTTAATCTCTTCTGCTTCTGTTAGGTCCACACCATTTCTGTCCTTTATCAAGCCCATCTTTGCATGAAATGTTCCCTTGGTATCTCTAATTTTCTTGAAGAGATCTCTAGTCTTTCCCATCCTATTGTTTTCCTCTATTTCTTTGTGCTGATCACTGAGGAAGGCTTATCTCTCCTTGCTATTCTTTGTAACTCTGCATTCAAATGGGTATAACTTTCCTTTGTTTTTCACTTCTCTTCTTTTCACAGATATTTGTAAGACCTCCTCAGACAGCCATTTTGCTTTTTTGCATTTCTTTTTCTCAGGGTCGTCTTGATCCCTGTCTCCTTGACTGTGTCATGAACTTCCATCCATAGTTTATCAGGCACTCTATCAGCTCTAATCCCTTGAATCTATTTCTCCCTTCCACTGTATAATCATAAGGAGTTTGATTTAGGTCATACTTGAATGGTCTAGTGGTTTTCACTACTTTCTTCAATTTAAGTCTGAACTTGGCAATAAGGAATTCATGATTTTAATTCAGTTAATTGGAAAACAGCTATAGTAACTATCCAAGTTAAATAGTAAAACATGAAATAAGAAGAAAGTATCACAGAACCTCAATCACTTATAGGATATCTTATGCCATTTAATGTGTGTATATAATTGGAATCTTAAAAGAGAAGAAAAATAGGGAAAAAAAATGAAAAACAAACAGTCATGATGGCTGAAAATTTTGAAAATAATGGAAAAAATATAAACCCGTATAAGTTCAGTTCAGTTGCTCAGTTGTGTCAGACTCTTTGTGTGCCCTGGGCTGCAGCACAGCAGGCTTCCCTGTCCATCACCAACTCCTGGAGCTTGTTCAAATTCATGTCCATTGAGTTAGTGATGCCATCCAATCATCTCATCCTCTTTCATTCCTTATCCTCCTGACTTCAGTCTTTCCCAGCATCAGGCTCTTTTCCAGTGAGTCTGTACTTTGCATCAGGTAGTCAAGTATTGGAATTTCAGTTTCAGCATCAGTCCTTCCAATGAATCTTCAGGACTGATTTCCTTTAGGATTGACTGGTGGCATCTCCTTGCTGTCCAAGGGACTCTCAAGAATCTTCTCCAAAACTACAGTTCAGAAGCATCAATTGTTCATCACTCAGGTTTCTTTATAGTCCAAATCTCACATCCATACATGACTATAGGAAAAACCATAGCTTTGACTAGATGGACCCTTTTGGCAAAGTAATATCTCTGCTTTTTAATATGCTGTCTAGGTCAGTCATAACTTTTCTCCAAGGAGCAAGTCTCTTTTAATTTTATGGCTGCAGTCACCAGCCCCAGTGATTTTGGAGGCAAAGAAAATAAAGTCCATCACTGTTTTCTTTGTTTCTCCATCTATTTGCCATGAAGTGATGGGATTGGATGCCATGATCTTACTTTTTTTGAATGTTGAATTTTAAGCAAACTTTTTCACTCTCCTCTTTTACTTTCATCAGGAAGCTCTTTAGTTCCTCTTCACTTTCTGCCATAAGGGTGGTGTCATCTGCATATCTGAGATCACTGATATTCCTTCTGGCAATCTTGATTCCAGCTTATGCTTCTTCCAGCCCTGCATTTCGAATGATGTACACTGCATATCAATAAAGTAAGCAGGGTGACAATATACAGCTGTGACATACTCTTTTCCCAATTTGGAACCAGTCTGTTGTTCCATGTCCAGTTCTAGCTGTTGCTTCCTGACCTGCATATAGATTTCTCAAGAGGCAGGTAAGGTGGTCTGGTATTCCCATGTCTGAAGAATTTTCCAGTTTGTGATACACACAGTCAAAGATTTTGGCATAGTCAATAAAGCAGAAGTAGGTATTTTTCTGGAACTCTCTTGCTTTTTTGATGATCCATTGGATGTTGACAATTTTATTTTTGGTTCCTCTTCCTTTTCTAAATCCAATTTAAACATCTGGAAGTTCACAGTTCAGGTACTCTTGTAGCTTGGCTTGGACATGCTTGGAGAATTTTGAGCCTTTCTTTGCTAGCATGTGAGAAGTGTGCAATTGTGCAGAAGCCTGAGCCATCTTTGGCATCGTCTTTCTTTGTGATTCAACTAAACCCAATATAAACCCATATACACTAGATCAATTAACCTCAGGTAGAATAGTGTGAAGAAAACCACATAAATTCCTTCAGGATGTAATTTTAGAAAGCAAATAATGTTTTAAAATGTTAAATACAGCCAGAAAGAAAGGAAAAAAAAAAAAGATCTTCCTATTGTTAACCCATTTTTATAGAGTTGTATATACCATTTATCTGTTTTGGATCTTGACTCCTTATCAGACATATCAATTGGAAACATTTTATTTCCGTTTATTAGGTTGTCTTTGTTTTATCAATGGTTTACTTTGTTGTGCAAAAGATTTCAAGTCTAATTAGTTTCCATATGTTTATTTTTGCTTGTATCATTTGTAATTGTTATGTGTATTTTTTCTATTAAGTTCGTTAGACACTGCTATAATACTCCCTGAAACAAAGTAGATGCTTAGAAATTTTCCTACAATGAATAAATTAAGGCTTTCTTTTTAAACAATTCATATCATAATTAGAATAATAGTCACATTTGGAATCTTTTTTTTTAATTTTTTAAGTAACAGAGGTATTTTATTAAAAGGCAGTGTAAGACTGTGTTGTACTAACCTTTACAAAGAGACTTTGCTTTATTGGGCTTCCCTGCTGGTTCAGATGGTAGAAGAATCTGCCTGCAATGTGGGAGAACCAGGTTCGATCCCTGCATTTGGGAGATCCTCTGGAGAAGAAAATGGCAACCCACTCCAATACTCTTGCCTGGAAAATTCCATGAATGGAGGAGCCTGGTGGGCTACAGTCCATGGGGTCTCAGAGAGTCAGATATGACTGAACTAATTCACTTTCTTTCACTTTTTTATTAAATATTTAATATATAATTATATATATTTAATATAGTTAATAATGTTTTTATTAAATGTTCTGTGAGGGAGAAAACAGTCATGTTTACCTATGTATACTAGTTTCCCTTAAATTGTCCATTTGGAGTCCTTCCATCAAGAATTAGTCTGTTTCTCCATCCTTTGAGTATGGGCTTATATTGGGTTTTCCTATGGCCAGTAGACTAACATAATCATGCTAGCATGTCACTTGTAAGCCTTGGCCTCTATATCAGTAAAAACTTCCTCTCAATTCACCAGCACCCTGAAACCAGCCAGTGAGTAAGGTGTGCTAGCCTCCTGTAGGACATGATCATGTGGAACAGCCGTGAGTCTTCCCATGTGGCTGTTCTAGACATCTTCCCCTGGTTGACCTAAGAGCTGATCTCTGACCACAGATCCAGTCAAAGTCAGCCCTACTCACTGATCAGCATGATTATCCAGTCCTACACTAGACTTGTCAGAATTAATACAGGTTTAGTGATTTATGTCACTGTGTTTGGGGATTTTAAAAAATAATACTAAGAAAGATAATGTGTAATAATTATAATGAAGTCTATCTTGAATAAATACAAGTAAACCTAGGGATAATTAACTACAATTATATTCTGGTTTCAAAGTGGTATTTCATTTGATGACAGCCAATTCAAATTTGAAAATAATTAAAAGCAAGACAATGCCTAATATCTGTTTTGTAAGCACTTCAGGAATGTAGTACATAGTTAGTGTTTAGTGTTTTAAAAATCATGGAAACTAGTACAAATTATCTTCTCATCACTGTTTACTTCTTTTCCTTTTCCACTGCATTTTGCCTCTCATCTACCCACAGCCTCTTTCTCAAAGCCTGTCAAAACTGCCTAAAATCTTTGCTTATCAATAAATACATATAGTTGGCAATAAGCTACCCATGAGTAGAAAATAGCTCCATTTCTTTGGTTTTATGACCTCAAGAAATCTTCACAAAAGTGATGGTGTGTCTTTTTAAATATACTTTTAAATGTGCTTCCTTTTATAAAAATAGAGCACAATGAGGACCTGGGTTATGTATTGAGACAACAGGTGAGTTTCAGTTCTTGCCAGTGAAACTGAAGGTTGCTTTTGATGATAAAAGAAACCTACAGAATCTTACAAAACAGTGAGAGTTTTCTTATTCTTTGCCAACATAATTTCTCGGGACTTTTTTTTTCCCTTTATTAACATAAGTATATTTTTGAACAGTTTCATTTAAGATATATTACTTCTGTAACCATAATTACACACAACAAGGGAATATGTCAGATTGATCTTAACTGACACTGGACATGGTTATTAACTTTACTAGTGGCTAAAGGGTTTAATGGGATAAGGCAATGGCAGCCCACTCCAATACTCTTACCTGGAAAATCCCATGGACAGAGGAGCCTGGTAGGCTGCAGTCCATGGGGTCCCTAAGGGTCGGACATGACTGAGCGACTTCACTTTCACTTTTCACTTTCATGCATTGGAGAAGGAAATGGCAGCCCACTCCAGTGTTCTTGCCTGGAGAATCCCAGGGATGGGGGAGCCTGGTGGGCTGTAGTCTGGGGGATTGCACAGAGTCAAACACGACTGAAGCGACTTAGCAACAGCAGCAGCAGCAAAGGGTTTAACCTGATAAATTCTTAATGCTCAGAGCAAAAGGACTTCGGAGAATGACCATCAGAGTAAACACACACACACACACACACACACACACACACACACACACGCAAGTCTGCTTCAGTTCATCAGCTAGGTTAGGAATATAACCTATTCAATTGTACAGGTTGTCTTGGCTCATAAACACCAAGATGCAATCATAAATCATTTCTTAAAAGTATTAATTCAGTATTATGAACTACCAAGCTTACAAACAGTTCACGAACTTTAAGAATACATGAACTTTTATTTTTAAAAGCATGTCTTTCTGCATAGTGATAAATGATGCACTAAAAAAGGTTAGATCAGAATGCTGGAAAGGACTAGTCCCAGATCCATATAAGATCATTAAGACTATTTCTGAGGGAAGATCATGCACTTGAGACAATAAGAAATATTTGTAACATACTGTCTTACTGAAAATGTCCTGTCAACATGACAGGCTCAGGTCCTTTCACAATTTCAGTGACATATGTTTTCATTCTTGCAACAGCAAGAGGAAAATGATAAATATATCTAAATATTTGGGACTGTTATGCTTAAAGTATCAATAATTACATTAATAATTTCAGATATATATTTCTAAAATATCTTTATTACTATGGCCCCATTTCTTTACATAATATATAATATAAACACAATTGAAGAAATAAGAATGACTAGACATGAGGTTAAAAAAATCTTTGATTTAAAAATTTTATAAACTATACTTTTACAAAGATAAAATTCTGCTTTTTGGCCCAAATTTTGAGCCACTTATTGAGTAGCATTAAACCAGAAGATTATAAGCTCTGATAAAATAACCTCTGATGATATAAAAAGTAATCAAAATAAAATCAATAATAGCTGAAATAGTGTAGCTTACTGCATGCCTCCCACTTACAGTAAATGTTTCAATCTTCACAATGGGGATAATTCAGTACCTGTCTATTTTCAGAAAAGAAAGTGTAAGGACAGCTAGTATTCCAGAAATGAAAAATAAACCCCACTATTAAAAATAATAACCTCACCTGTGGCAGATTCATGTTGACGTATGGCAAAACCAATACAATATTGTAAAGTAATTAACCTCCAATTAAAATAAATTCATATTAAAAAAAAACATTCTATAAAAAATAAAAAATAAATAAATTCATATTTAAAATAATATAAAATAAAATAAAATGCTTAGAGAAAAGTATAGGGAAGTGTCATAGTCGAATATGGTTTTCTGAATGTGAAACAATCACACAAATTAAAATTTAAAATATTGCTAAATTTTTCATTATATTTAAAAGTTTATATTTATATAAATACACTATGCTGCTACTAAATCAATTCAGTCATGTCCAACTCTGCTCTACCCCATAGATGGCAGCCTGCCAGGCTCCTTTGTCCCTGGGATTCTCCAGGCAAGAATACTAGAGTGGGTTGCCATTTCCTTCTCCAATAAATACACTATATAAAAAAAAAATAATAGCCTAACCTTTAAATGAGTACTTTTCTTTCAAGCTTAGAACGTTGTTTCCTCCTCTAATGACCCTTTAACTTTTTTATACCTGATCTTCTGTTCATCAAGTATAAAATGGAAATAGGAAAAGAATCCACTACTTGGTTATATCATAAAGATTAAATTAAAATAAAATAAAATGATCATCAGAAATTAACATTCTGTATATTAGAACTTTTTAATGTTAGCATTGTTATCATTTTTGATGTAGGACCTTTAGATCATGAAACTTGAAAATATATTAAATAATCAAATTTCCCAGGTTTCTTAATTTTCAGGAAGCTCAAACAAAAAAATCTGTTTCAATTTCAGTCATGTATGTGTGTGTGTGTTTTTTAATATTAAGGGTTTCTTGTGTAAATAACTTCACTCACCACTTTTATCTTGCTATTTGTTATTTAATCTCATTTTTATGATGTCATGCTTTTATTATTTCTGTGTCTCATCCTAGAGCAACTTCATATTGCCTATGGAAATAAGCCCATAAATCAGTAAGAATTTGGTTTTGGCTGCTAAAATTCAAGACTCAATTGTAGTGAATTCAAACAAAAAACAAACCCCAGGAATTTGTTCTCTCTTTCTTAAGAGATTATTTTAGACTTCATCCTGCCTGTCTCATCATTGTTAGCCTGTGACTTCTGTGTGGAAGGTTAAATAGTGTATAGTGGAATAGCTGACTTCTATCCCGAGATTCAAGTGATTGTGAATGAAACAGGGGAAGGAGAGGATCTACGGGCAAGAGGTCATTATCTATGAGCTGAAGCAGCCCTCTTTTCAGAGGTTTCCTGGGAATTGACTGAAAGCATTTTTGTTTTTCCTGTTTTTTTTCCCAGTGGTCATTACAGTTGCAGAGTTTGAAAGCTGAAATATTTTTACTAAATACATTGACACCTCACATAAATTCATGGCTTTGTTCCTAAGGCAAAAAAAAAAAAAAGTAAAAGCAATTAGGCTACAAGATCTTCTATGAAAAGTATAGAAAAAATAACAGAGACAGGCTCTTTGCTTAGAAGCAAAACGTGTGCAATACAGACAGGTTTTTCTATAAAAAGACTCATGAAGCTGTCTATTTAGGAGATTTTCATAAAAAGTGGCAGACAGATGCTTCTCACATCAATTCTTCTTTTTATTCCTTTGGTGATTTTTGAAACCTGTGGCAGGCAGGAATTCAAGAAGTGACATTGTGGATTTGTGCATCTCTAAGTAATGATGTAAATGGTGATGCTATTTTGAGGTTGAGTAATCAGATAGAAATTTCACTTTTTGTGTTTTAGATATATATCTTCAGTTGTACCCTATGAATTCTGGATTTGTTCAACTATGTAAGACTTGCATTTTATTTATTTTTTTAATTTAAATTTTTATTTTTTTAGTTTGTTTTGCTTTACAATACTGTATTCATTTTGCTATACTTTGACATGAATCAGCCACAAGNCTTTGGCCTCTGTCCTTTTAATGAATAAGAGACACAGATGTATAGAACAGTCTTTTGGACTCTGTGGGAGAGGGTGAGGGTGGGATGATTTGGGAGAATACATTGAAACATGTATAATATCATATATGAAACAGGTCACCAGTCCAGGTTCAATGCATGTTACTGGATGCTTGGGGCTGGTGCACTGAGATGACCCAGAGGGATGGTACGGGGAAGGAGGAGGGAGGGGCTTCAGGATGGGGAACACGTGTATATCTGTGGCAGATTCACATTGATGTATGGTAAAACCAATATAATATTGTAAAGTAATTAACCTCCAGTTAAAATTAATACATTTATATTAAAAATGAATATTCAGGACTGATTTCCTTTAGGATGGACTGGTTGGATAACCTTGCTGAATCATAGGGCACCCAACTGGTGTCAGAGAACTGGATGGGACAATCCTTTTATCCCCACATTGGAAATGGTACTAGAATCATATTAACATGCTCACTGTGGTTTTCAGCACCAATGAGAAGCAATAAGAAACTGAGCTATTTGACAGTAGTTGTTTAGACCTGACTGCACTGAGAAGGAGGAGACCTCAAGTTCACTAAACAGGGACATTTGAAGCACTTGCCAGCTAAGTTCCACTTGGTTGACAATATTGAACTTTACCAGATTCCTTTGATCACAAAAAATAGAAATAGTCCAGAAATTAGCCTAGCTCTTCTGTGTTCCCTGACTGCAAAAAAACACCCTGTAGTATATATTTAAACAAATCCTCATTAATGGTTCTATCATACTACCTCTGTCCTATTCACCCACATCTGGTTTTTCTAGTCTTGTTTACTGTCCCCTATAAAATAAAAGCCCTTTTCTGATTCCATTTGTGCATCTCCTGGCAGATTATCGACACTTCAGTAATCCTGCTGTCCCAGTTGCAAGGATTCCCCTGCTTTTATCCTAAGAGTCTTCCTCTCCTAAACTTCTTTCCTCCTCGGGAACCCCGGACTTCTTATCAACCTGCCTAGGAATTGACTCAGAACCTAGAAGGATAGGAGGAGCATGTTTCTGCCCCTACAGTGTACAGGAAAATCTTTGAACTTGAAAATTACTCCCCCTCCTCAAGCCTGTGTATTATTTTACAAAACTTTTCCTGAATTCCTTAACAAAACATTTTATATATTTAATTTATTATACTAACTTGTTTTCAAAAACATTTGAAGATTTAAATGCCTTCAGCTGCTGAGACAACTGCCTATTACCAAGAAAAATGGGGAACAACAATGTCTTCTGTGAAAATAAGTTTATTCATTTGAAGAAAAAGAGCGAGCGGATCCTGATACATGTTGCTCCAATTCCAACACCTCTTTCTTAAGATCTTATACCCAATATAATCTGGCCACATTATTTTTGTAGATAGTAATTTGATTTTATGTATCTAATTTTGTGATTTTTTAAAATTTTCTTTTAGCGAATGCTCCATGCTACATAATAATGAAATTACTTCTAAATTTGTGCTTTTTTATATAGAAACAAAACTCAGGACACATTTTTATTTCACTAATTGGAAGATTTTTAGGACTGTATATGAGACTTCCTAGAATTTCTTAGAATTACTAGAATTCCATTTTCAAAAAAAATTAAAATACATATTCTGACTGTTTAATGTATTCAAAACACTATTTACTCACCTAAGTTCTTTCTAAACCCTATAAATTGCCCTTGGTCTACATAAGTGTTCTTCATGATTATTTACAAATAATGTGTATAAAATGAGATGCAGTGGCAGTGCTAAACAACTTACTTTACAGTAGGTTAAACTCCGTTGAGTATACATATTTAAAAGTCCAATTCTGTCAGGCACACATTATATGGGTACAAATGTCAGGCATGAGATAATTCATGCTGGTAATTATATTAAAAGAGCAGGAAATAGAACATTGTGTTACAGAAATTGTCAAGGGAAGCTTGATTTTTAATAGATTTCATAGGAATATGAAATGACTTGGAATATTTCTAATCTTCACAGGCAAAGGAAACAAAGTGGATGGTAAAAAGATAGACTGTTCTGATTGTAGAAACCTGGATATATCACGTAGCGCGGAGGCACACTGGAGACCAAATTCTTCTTCAGAAGCACTTGAAAATGTGCCTATATGGGTATGGAAATGACTCAATGAAGAGTGAAAGGATGAGAGTAGAAGAGGACCATATGTCCTTACTAGCAAAATGAAAGCAGCTGGGGAATATTTGCACAAAGTAGAAGACACACAGTGTATGCCCACTAAATTGCAGGTTTCATTGTCACACTTGATTATGTTCATCAATTAATTTTATGCAATGGAGAGTTTGAAGGAAAAAAAAAAAACTTTTCCATGCATGGCCCACTATTACTAAGGGTTATATAAAGCCATGAAGCACAAACAGCATAGCTCAACTCTGATCTTTTTTGAAGACGATTTTTTCTCTATCTATTAATCTTTCTTAGATATATTCACCTGGAGAGGAAAAATGCTTTTTGTTCTATCACAAAGAGGCCAGCCTTTGAAATCCCATCTTTGTTCTTCACAATATAGGCTTGTATAATGTACAAAGAGCTCTCTCTGAAGTCCATAAACAAAAGAATGCCTTGCAGTACACAAGTTATCTGTTTAACTAAAAGAGCTTTCTTCACCTACTCTGTCCTGATTTAGGGAGTTTCAGCATGCCACAAAACTAAGATCTAATCACTGCAACAATTGACTGAGGATTCCCACAGAGAATTTAGAATAGAAACCAGCATCGCACAATTTATATTAAGACAGGCCCCCAAAGCACATTGGAAGTTGTTTAACAATCATTTGTTTATTTTTTCTCTTTAAAAAATACTAAATATTAGATTTTCAGTGAATGATATGCACTATTGTCAGAGATAACCTGTTTATAAGTTATGTGTTGGCATAAATATTTTCAAATAATTTAGAAAATGCATATTTCTTCAAATAGTTATACTACATATATTAAAAACAGTGATCAAAATTAAGTCTGTATATCAAACTTTCCTTTTTTTTTTTCTCTAATCATGAACAGAAGTTTTGACTTGTGAGAAAGATATACTTTTACTATAAACCTAAGGTAAAAATATCACATATCTTCAATTTAAACCATTTTGTCCTCTGTAAACATTATCCTATCCTGATTTTTTTTTCAACTTGACCTTTGTTTGAAAGATATTCTTCAATTATTAGCACTTCTTTCATGGCCTGCAATACTTATTCAGAATTGTAAGCCTCCTTTTTAAAGAAAGTTAAGGAAAAATAATCTCCCAGAAGTATATGGGATTTTCAGAAAATATGAACAGTTAAAGTGTCCAAATAGAAAAAACCCATTCTTCAGTGTTACCTGTATTTCAGAACACTGCATTTGGAATAGCATCCATATAGGGAAATAAGTGAGTAAGGTGCTAGGTTGGTGACTTGAGTTCAGTTACCAGAATCTTCTACTATTTTTAGGGGGGAAAACTGCATACAGAGTGACGTATGCACTGGGACAGGGCTTGGGACCCCCTACTTTCAGATGTCCAGTAAAAGGCACATGGCTTTGATTTTTTTTTGGGGGGGGGGGACATAGCTTTTGTAAAATAAAGTAATTGAATCAGATGATATCACTGGTTTTGTTTTAAAAAATTTTTTTCTATGACTATGTCATTCATTCGGAATGAGGATAGAGTGACACCAAAAAAACCCACAATTGGCCTAAGTGTACAGATACTTACTGTATATAGGCAATTTTCTGCAAATGTGTTACATAATAGTCACATAAAAGTAGCCATTACGTACTTTCTTGCTGTTGTTGTTATTGTTGTTTTAATTTTAGCCATTTCAATGATCTGTTGTTGTTTAGTCCCTAAAGCATGTCTGACTCTTTTGGCACCCCATAGACTATAGCCTACCAGGCTCCTCTGTCCATGGAATTCTCTAGGCAAGAACACTGGAGTGGGTAGCCATTCCATTCTCCAGGGGATCTTCTTGACACAAGGATGGAACCTGGGTCTTCTGCATTGCAGGCAGATTTCTTTACTATCTGAGCCACCAGGGAAGCTCATAGTAAAGTGAAGGTAGGTTTATTTAGAGAGGTATACACTCCATAGGTAGAATGTGGTCCCTCTCAAAAGACAAGAGTGGCCCCAGGAAGTGGGGTCATGTCAGAAAGTGAGAGCAGTGGTGGGAGAAACATACTCCACAGGCAGAGTGTAGGCCATCTAGGAAAATGAGAGCCACTCTGGAGTATGAAGTAGGTAATTTTTATGGGCTGGGTAATTTCATAGGCTAATGAATGGGAGGAGTTGTCCAGCTATTTTGGGGAAGGGAAGAGAAGTTCCAGGAGGTGGGCCACCATCCACTTTTTGGCCTTTTATGGTTGGCCTTGGAACTGTCATGGCACCTGTGGGTGTATCATTTAACAAGTTAATGTATTACAGTGGGTGTATAAAAAGGCTCAAGGTCTTCTGGGAGTCAGATCTTATACCATCTTGAGTTTGATGAATTCTAACCAGTTTTGTTGTATCCTCAAAGGCTGTGTTATCCTTTTGAAAGATGTATCCTGCCCTCTTCCCTCCTGTCTCTCTATGAAATGCGTATTTAAAGATTTACATATAAATGATGTACTATACTTCCCTGGTGGTCCATTGGTTAAGATTCCACACTGCCAATGCAAGAGGTACAAGTTAGACCCTGGTCAGGAGACAAAGACCTCACGAGTTGTACAATGTGTCCAAAAAGATTAAAAGATATATATATCAGCACAATAAAGTAAGAAAATAATAATAATAAAAAAAAGTGCAACTCTTATCTGGTGTTTGTGACTCAGATGACATTAGATTTATTTTTCTGCTTTATTTACTTTAATATCCATATATACCTGGGATCTGGAAAGATTTTGAAGAGAGGGGAAATAGTTAATGGAATCAACTCACTGAATTACAGAAAAAAAAAATAATTACAGGAGCAGAAAACATACTCTTTAGTTAAGCATCAGTTGTCTAAAGGTATACTAATTTCAAGTACTTGAAAGGTGAAAATAATATGCCATCCTTCACATGGGCTTTCCTGGTGGCTCTGAGGGTAAAATGTCTGCCTACAATGTGGGAGACCTGGGTTCGATCCCTGGGTCGGGAAGATCCACTGGAAAAGGAAATGGCAACCCACTCCAGTATTTTTGCCTGGAGAATCCCCATGAATGGAGGAGCCTGGTGGGTTACAGTCCATAGGGTCGCAAAGAGTTGGACACAACTGAATGACTTCACTTTCTTTACTTTCACATGCAAATTTGGCACTACCAGCCCATCATGTTTTGAACTTGTACTTAAAATTATTTTTATCAATGATGAGAATAGCTTTTATTAATTTTAAACACTCTTCCTTTCTTCAATCCTTCTTATGACCAATAGGACTTATATAATGAGACAGATTAATGATGGGCTTGTAGACAGAAAGAAAGCTAATTTGTTGAACTTTAATAGAGACTTAACCCTTGATTTTATGCTACTGAAGGTTCCTGCCAATGGAGGAGACATAATGAGATGTGGTTTGATCCCTGGGTCAGGAAGATAACCTGCAGGAGGATGTGGAAACACATTCCAGTATACTTGCATGGAGAATCCTCATGGACAGAGGAGCCTGATGGGCTACAGTCCATAGGGTCACAAAGAGTCAGACATCACTGAAGTGACTTAGCATGTCTCCTGATACCAATCACTTCCTTGAATTATCTGACACGCCAACAGAATGTCCAACAATTCAACTCAATTCTGATACCAGCTACCTGGACTTAGCATCAGACCCCAACAGTTAAAGGGGTTCAAATCCCTCACTTCAGCCACCATAACAAGCCCTGCACCATCCTTACTTATGACTTAATGGCTGTAAATCAGGAGGTTCCCACAACCCCTCCTTGGATGAGGGGAAGTACTTGCTAGACTACTACTACAGTTGCCTATACTATAGACCAGTGCATGGTCCAACTCTAACATTTCTTCCAAAGATGTAATCATTTGGGCATAAATGAGGATAAGAAGGAATAATAACCAAGGATAAAGAAATAGATGTTTCTGATTCGTAGCTCTTTATTTAGTCTTGAGGCTGGGCAAGTACAGGGCTTGCAGACGTGATGGGTACAACCCATCAGTTAGTAAAAACTAAAATGTTGTGGCAAGCAGCAAGCAAGGCAGCCCACTGAATTTTTACCTCTTTCAGTCGAAGTGATGGCCATCTACACAGGTTGCTGTCCATTTGTCTTTGGAATATCATCCATAAACCAGGCACCTCTTTGTTGGTCAATTGTGTGCTATTTATAGAACTCTGTGCATGTGAAAATAGAAACCAGAAACTCTTCACACAGTTACAAATTCAGTCCTGAGGAAAGAGCTCCCTACCCTGGAGTGTCTTGACAGATTACCCTAGTATCAAGATCTATACACAGTCATTCCTGAGTATCCATAGAAGATTGGTTCCAGGATTAGCTACAGATACCAAAATGAGAACACTCCAGTCTCTGATATAAAATGATGGCAGTATTTGCATGGATATTATGAATATCCTTTTGTATGCTTTGAGTCATCTCTAGATTGCTTGTAATACCTAATATGACATAAGTGTATATTTATAGTTGTCATATGACAAATTCAAATTTTTCCTGTTTGAAACATTCTGGTATTTATAAAATATTTCCATCCATGCTTGGTTGAATCTGTGGATGCGAGACCTGAAGATAAGGAGAGTCAACACTGGGCCAAAGCCCCAGTCATTGCAGAGACGCACTCTCAGATTTTCCTGTTTAAGCCCTAGTATGCACTCCCAGATGGCTCAGTGGTAAAGAATTCGCCTGACAGTTTAGAGGATGCAAGAGACTTGAGTTCAATCCCTGGGTAAGGAAAAATCCCTGGAGAAAAAAGAACTCCAGCCTTTTTGCCTGGAAAATCCAATGGACAGAGGAGCCTTTCAGGCTACAGTCCGTGGGTTGGACTGTAGTCCACAAAAGAGTTGGACACAATGGAGAACAGTGCATACACTCAACATATGAGTACCTCAAGAGAACTTGTCTCTACCATCTCTCCAGTTTTTATTCTGTAATATTTGGACTCAGCCAGTCTTATTGGTTCTCATTTAGCATTAGTATTGCTTGAAGGGTAGGTTTACAAGGCTAGTATTTTACAATACTAGATAGGGTATGTTCCTAATCAGACAGAGTGTCGATCCTGATAATTCATTTGAGAAAGCTGTGCATGTTCAGTCACTTCAGTTGTGTCTGACTCTTTGCGACCCTATAGACCGTAGCCTGCCTGGCTTCTCTGTCTGTGGGATTCTCTAGGTAAGAATATCAGAGTTGCCATGCTCTCCTTCAGGGGATCTTCCCAATCCAAGGATCAAACCTACATCTCCTGAGTCATTGCAGGCAAATTCTTTATGGCTGAGGCACCCGAGAAGCCTGTTGAGAAAGCTGTAGCCACTTCAAATAAAGCCTGTTCAAATTTAACCACCACTTCTAGTTTTCACCTTAATCTCATCAATACTTATATTCCTAACTGTAGCCTTCATCTAGCATTTATTAGCAGTTTCTTGTTTCAGAATACTAGGTAGAACATGCATTCCACAGTCAGACATAATATCCATAGACATCAATCCTCACAGAACATTTAGGAAAAGCAGATACAACCTCTTCACAAAGAAACTGTTATAAGCATTGGAATTTTCTTTGAAACCTCCACCTTAATCCTTTCAGCTCTTTTACTTCTGTATTTGTTAAATCTGATTAAAGTCCATGTTAGTGCTGGTCCCATGAGTTTTGGTACCAAAGTGCAAGTGGCTCCTATGTCAAGAAATCCCAGAAACTTTTCTTTCCACCCCTTAAAAATTTTGTGCAAGGCTTTGCGTCTCCAGCAGGATTTATTGCTGAGACACCCAGGTCCTTTTGTTAATCATTCTCTTGATTAATCTGTCCAATTATGAAATCAAGTATTTCCAGGTTCAGTTTCCCATTGAAATATTTGCCTCTTCATTTTGTTTTAATTCCTCCAAACATGAACATGTAGACTTGTTCAAGGTCTTTTTTAATGCTGGGAAGCCAACCGGGATTTTCTTTGATCTACTCTTGTTCCACTTAATACACCACTATTGAATGTTGTCTTCAACAGTGGTCTATTAAGACCTTTGTTTTAGCAATATCAATGTCCATTTTATTCATCCCATTTTAAATAAATTATCTAAGAACTCCCACCCTTTTGGAATGGCTGTTTTGACTCTCTTTTTCTTCTTTTTTTTTCACTCCTGGCAGTGTTTCCTTTACTCACCCCATTTCTTAGTAACCTTTTAAAAGTTTCCACCCTTCCAGGATAAGTCCCTCAACTCTCACCATGTGAAATCTATGTTTGGTCTAGCATTAAGGTTTGACTCAGCATTTTCTTACATTTTACTTATTACAGGTAATAATAGCCAACAATGGATTGTATATTTAGCGTGCTTCTTATTATTTTGTATTTCCTTTAGTTATCCAGTGAGTGAAGTCTTTGCAAGTCTTATCTATAACCATTTTGAAATACCACTGGTAAATTTTACTTTTAGTGAGTGATCACAATGGAGCTGAATTTTCATAAGATGGTTACTAGGTAGCCATCCAGGGATGGGATTTCTCATCATCTATTTTCATATTCTTTCTCTTTATAAACCACGTTACTCTGGGCCAAGGCTGTTCTAGAAAATTAAATTTGTTTACTAACACCAAAAGAGAGTTCTTTTTTTTTTTTTTTCCTGGTTCTTGACACTAAATACATGGTGTTTTTTCTAGCACCGCTTATTTAATTTTTTAAACCCAGTGTGTTCAACAATTCAGATCAATTCTGACATTCTCTACCTACAGTTAGCATCAGATCTCATAACATAAGGAGCTCAGTCCAAGAATGCCTCAGTTCTAGATTCCAATCAGGAGTCGTGGGCTATTGATACCTCTAACCAAGCAACTGTGTATGAGGTTCAACCTCCTCAGGTTTACAAAACTCAGGAAAACATTTTACTTGCATTTTCCAGTGTTATTAAGGATAGACCTCAGAAGTAGCCAAAATGAAAGTGATTCAAAGGGCAAATTAGGAAAAGAGGGGTCATGGGGCTTCTGTGCCCTCTCCAAGGACATCATCCTTTTGGTCTCTCAGTGTGTTCATGAACCTGGAGGCTTTCAAACCCTATCATTTAGATATTTTTATGAAGATATCATTGGCTGTTGGTGATTATCTCAGTCTCTAGCTTCTTCTTTTTTCCACCAATTTGGAGGTGGGGTTTAAAACCTCAAGCTTCCAATCAAGACATGATCTTTCTGGCAACCAGCCCCCTACCTGAAGCTATCTAGAGGCCCAGTTACTAAGGGTTGCCTTGTTAGAATATAAGGCCAGGTTGTCCAGTGAATAATACTTGGGCTTCCAATGCAGGCAGTATGGATTTGATCCCTGAGCAAGAGTTTAGATCCCACATGTCTTGGAGTCAAAAAACTGAAACACAGAAAAAAAAATTGTAATAAATTCAATAAAGACTTAAAAAAGCCTCTATCATACTTAGCACTCAGGAAATTCAGTTTTTTAGGAGCTCTGTTTTTAGGAGACAGGAAGGGAGAGACACAGATCAAATACCTTTTTATGATATCACAACTACATACCAAGCCATCAAATTAGCTTATCACAAACAAAGTGAAATACTCAGACACAAATAAGTGTACTTACACACAAACACACACATATACACACACACATACACACACATAGTATACTGTTATAACTCCTGACCAAGTATTCACAATTGCCTATTTCATTTCATCTGCTTTGTCTTGACCAAACTTTATTCTGGCTTCTCTTTCCCCAGAGGTCCCTGAACCTGGGCTTATCCTCCTCCTGGGGGAAAAGACTAAAATGCAGAATATGCACCCCCAGACCAACAGGCCCAGCAGACACATTCCTGTGAAATCTGTCTATACAAAAATGTTGCACAACCTCACCCTACATAGTTAAGGTGCATGTGCCAGGAATGATTTCAGTGAGCTCAGACTCTTACATCTTCCTGTAAAGAAAGGCGCTAAATTCATTAAGTTGAGATGTCTGGTTTCTTTAACCAACAGTAATCATCTGATGTTCCAATCATCTGTTTTTTTTTGTTGTTGTTGTTGTTATTTATGCAAAAACTCCTGTATATCCTGGCACTTCCCTTACATCTTTGGAACAGTCTCTCAGAACTGTCTGAGAGACTGTCTACTAGATTTAAATCCTCAATCAGTTTAGTTCAGTTCAGTCACTCAGTCGTGTCTGACTCTTTGCGACCCCATGAATTGCAGCACGCTAGGCCTCCATGTCCATCACCAACTTCTGGAGTTCACTCAAACTCAAGTCCATCAAGTCGGTGATGCCATCCAGCCATCTCTTCCTCTGTCATCCCCTTCTCTTCCTGCCCCCAATCCCTCCCAGCATCAGAGTCTTTTCCAATGAGTCAACTCTTTGCATGAGGTGGCCAAAGTATTGGAGTTTCAACTTTAGCATCATTCCTTCCAAAGAACACCTAGGACTGATCTCCTTCAGAATGGACTGGTTGGATCTCCTTGCAGTCCAAGAGACTCTCAAGAGTCTTCTTCAACACCACAGTTCAAAAGCATCAGTTCTTCAGCACTCAGCTTTCTTCACAGTCCAACTCTCACATCCATACATGACTACTGGAAAAACCATAGCCTTGACTAGACGGACCTTTGTTGGCAAAGTAATGTCTCTGTTTTTGAATATACTGTCTAAGTTGGTCATAACTTTCTTTCTAAGGAGTAAGTGTCTTTTAATTACATGGCTACAATCACCATCTGCAGTGATTTTGGAGCCCCAAAAAATAAAGCCTGACACTGTTTCCACTGTTTCCCCATCTATATCCCATGAAGTGATGGGACCAGATGCCATGATATTAGTTTTCTGAAAGTTGAGCTTTAAGCCAACTTTTTCACTCTCCTCTTTCACTTTCATCAAGAGGCTTTTTAGTTCCTCTTCACTTTCTGCCATAAGGGTNCCATCTATATCCCATGAAGTGATGGGACCAGATGCCATGATATTAGTTTTCTGAAAGTTGAGCTTTAAGCCAACTTTTTCACTCTCCTCTTTCACTTTCATCAAGAGGCTTTTTAGTTCCTCTTCACTTTCTGCCATAAGGGTTAAATCCTCAATATGTCCATGTAATAAATTATAATTCTCACCTTTTAGACTGTGCATTTTTTAAGTTATCAGATCACATCTATTATGATGTTACCCACTCTTTGTCCAACTTCCTCTTAAAAGTTTATGCTAAGCTCTGCTTACTTCTCTCTCTAAAAGAAAAGCATTTTTGTGTTTGATTTTGAGACATTTGCAGATTTCTGAGCTCCTAGCTTTCTCCTCGGAGAAGGCAATGGCACCCCAATCTAGTACTCTTGCTTGGAAAATCCCACAGACAGAGGAGCCTGGTGGGCTGCAGTTCATGGAGTCACTAAGAGTCNTTCTCTCTCTAAAAGAAAAGCATTTTTGTGTTTGATTTTGAGACATTTGCAGATTTCTGAGCTCCTAGCTTTCTCCTCGGAGAAGGCAATGGCACCCCAATCTAGTACTCTTGCTTGGAAAATCCCACAGACAGAGGAGCCTGGTGGGCTGCAGTTCATGGAGTCACTAAGAGTCGGACATGACTGAGTGACATCACTTTCACTTTTCACTTTCATGCATTGGAGAAGGAAATGGCAACCTACTCCAGTGTTCTTGCCTGGAGGATCACAGGGACAGGGGAGCCTGGTAGGGTGCCGTCTATGGGGTCGCACAGTCAGACATGACTGAAGCGACTTAGCAGCAGCAGCAGGTTTCTCCTATCTCATTAGTCTCTTTGAATGAGATCTCTCCTTATCTAATCCTGGATTTGTTTTTATTTGAAGCAGAGAATTTATAACACTACTATTACATCAGATGTCAAAATCTGAATAAAGTCTTCCCAGACAGAATGAAAAGAATTAAACAATTCTGTCATGAATTTGGGCAATATAAAGTACATCATCTGGATAATTTAATGAATTATAAAAGTGAAAAACAGTGCTTTTTTTAAAGGTGATTTTTATAAACTCAGTTCTAATGTGACAGAAAGGTAAAAACACATAATTTTCAAAGCAACATTTAACTACATACCAAGAAAAAATGTCTTAAAATTGTTTTAATTTATTTTTGTAAAATTACACGATTTTTATTTAAGTTGTGTCTCATTAATTTAAGGGCTTCCCCTGTGGCTCAACTGGTAAATAATCTGCCTGTAATATGGGAGACCTGGGTTCAGTCCCTGAGTTGGGAAGATCCCCTGGAGAAGACAAAGGCCCACTCCAGTATTCTGGCCTGGGTAGCTCCTTATTTGGCTTTTTTTTTTTAAATTTTTATTTTTTAGTTTGTTTTGCTTTACAATACTGTACTCATTTTGCCATACATTGACATAAATCAGCCATAAGTGTACCTGAGTTCCCAATCCGGACCCCCCCCTTTCCCCCTCCCTCCCCACACCATCCCTCCAGATCATCCCTGCCCATCAGTCCCAAGCCTTCTGCATCGAACCTAGACCGGCAATCCGTTTCCCTTATGATATCATACATGTTGCAATTTGGCATTTGTTTAAACCTAACTAGGCACTATACAGCTCAGTCTTTAAGAAAAAATACTCAGGTACTTTAGTTTTCATTAGACTAAAAATATTAACACTTCACAAATTTGTCTGTCATCTTTGTTGAAGATCATTTTAATCATATCTTTTTATTCCACTTTTACTCTTGCTAATCTTCTCTAGTCTTCTCATTCTAATTTTACTCTATGCACCCCCAAAGCAAGCACCTTTTTTCTTTCTTTCTTTCTTTCTTTTTTTTTTTTAATATGGGCTATCTGAAATCGATATAGCCTGTAGTTAAAGGGCTATAGACCAAGGGAAGCTAGTGATTTTCCACTTAAAAATAATAGTTCTAAGCAATTTTCCCATACAGCCATAAGATTACAGAGATAACATTGCTTTTTTCATAAAAGATGTGATTTGACCCCTGAAGGTGTGTGTAATAAAACAATATAGTGGAAAAGAATATTGACTTTTTAGATGAATTTAGTTGTGTAAATAAATTTAACTATTTCATATGAAATAATATCCCTCTGTTTACTAAATTAGTATTAGTAAATTGATTGCTTAAACATTAAATATGCCAACTAAAGCAATATATTTTCTGATAATAAGTGTTTGTTGAAGGACAGCAAGAAACTTTAAATAAATCTTAAAAATGCAAAAGCAGTAAAAAACTTACTTCTTCTATTGTTTTGCTTTTGTCAGTTTTTTTCTTTAATTTTTGGCCAAGCAAAAATGTTCCACTAGATGAGAAATCTATATCGTCACTTTTTGACTTTGTTAAGTCATTATGGATTATTTGTATCAAACCAATTATTTCATAATACTAGAAAAACCTGAATGCTCATTGTTAATGAGCAAATAATTATAAAAACAGTAATTTCATTCATGTGTCTTTAATCCCATTGATCTCATTGCCTAGATAAATAGGAAACATAAACAATGAACAGAAATAAAGTGTTATAAAAGTTAAACATTATTGGTTAATAAATTCAAGCATAAAACAAGTATGCCAAAAATCAACCTATGAGAAGGCCAATAATTTCCTATTTCTAAATAGACTTTTTGTCATGTGGAACTTTTCCAGCTTATTTGCATTCATGATTTCAAAACTACTAATAATACTATTGCTAAATCAAATATTTCTTTTATTTTAAAATTATGACCAGACATAAATTTAAGGGATAATAGCTATCTTGTGTCTCCTTTCTTGTTTTTCAAAACAATACTAGATATTTGAAAAAGCACTGAAGCTTCTTAGTTGTGGTTTAGTCATGAAGTTATGTCCAACTCTAGTTAAACTGAGTGAAACTCTTCAAAAATATATTAGTGAGTCTGTGAATCATGAATCATTTATAGAAAGTACACAACTTGGTTTGACCTTCATTCTAAATTTATGACAGTTTAATAATAAGAGTAATTCTTCTGTGTGTGAAGTTATACTATTATCAACCACTTGTACTGCTATAAATAGTAAAATATGTAAAGATATATGCATACTTATTATCACTGCAGCCTTATTTAGTAGCTAAGTTATGGAAGCAAACATGTTTATATGCTTTTATATATTTCTAGTTTTTTGCAATGAATATGTATTGCTTGTAAAATTAGGAAGAATATAGGAAATGTTACTAAAAATGACAAATATATATAAATAAAGAAATTGGGAGCCTGTGAGAAGCCACCAGAGAGACCACTGGTGAATGAGGAAAAATCTTTGAACTTCACTGTGCATTCTTTGACTGTGAGAAGGATGCTGTTTTTAAGAACCAGAGAAGTACCTTTAATAAAATGCCAAAGAATGCTCAAACTGCCCCACTATTGCACTCATCTCACATGCTAGTAAAGTAATGCTCAAAATTCTCCAAGCCTGGCTTCAGCAATACACGAACTGTGAACTTCCAGATGTTCAAGCTGGTTTTAGAAAAGGCAGAGGAACCAGAGATAAAATTGCAAACATCTGCTGGATCATGGAAAAAGCAAGAGAGTTCCAGAAAAACATCTATTTCTGCTTTATTGACTATGTCAAAGCTGTTGACGCTGTGTATCACAATAAACTGTGGAAAATGCTGAAAGAGATAGTAATACCAGACCACCTGACCTGCCTCTTGAGAAACCTGTATGCAGGTCAGGAGGCAACAGGTAGAACTGGACATGGAAGAACAGACTGGTTCCAAATAGGAAAAGGAGTACATCCAGGCTGTATATTGTCACCCTGCTTATTTAACTTATATGCAGAGTACATCATTAGAAACTTTGGGCTGGAGGAAGCACAAGCTGGAATCAAGATTGCTGGGAGAAATATCAATAACCTTGGATATGCAGATGACACCACCCTATGGCAAAAAGTGAAGAGGAACTGAGGAGCCTCTTGATGAAAGTGAAAGTGGAGAGTGAAAAAGTTGGCCAAAGCTCAACATTCAGAAAACGAAAATCGTGGCATCTGGTCCCATCACTTCATGGGAAATAGATGGAGAAACAGTAGAAATAGTGCCAGACCTTATTTTTGGGGGGCTCCAAAATCACTGCAGATGGTGACTGCAGCCATGAAATTAAAAGAAGCTTACTCCTTGGAAGGAAAGTTATGACCAACATAGATAGCATATTAAAAAGCAGAGACATTACTTTGTCAACAAAGGTCCCTCTAGTCAAGGTTGTGTTTTTTCCAGTGGTCATGTATAGATATGAGAATTGGACTATAAAAAAAGCTGAATGCCGAAGAACTAATGCTTTTGAACTGTGGCGTTGAAGAAGACTCTTGTGAGTCCCTTGGAGCAAGGAGATCCAACCAGTCCATCCTGAAGGAGATCAGTCCTCTGTGTTCATTGGAAGGACTAATATTGAAGCTCAAACTCCAATACTTTGGCCACCTGATAAGAAGAGCTGACTCATTTGAAAAGACCCTGATGCTGGGAGGGATTGAGGGCAGGAAGAGAAGGGGATGACAGAGGATGAGATGGTTGGATGGCATCACCGACTCAATGGACATGGGTTTGGGTGAACTCCAGGAGTTAGTCATGGACAGGGAGGCCTGGTGTGCTGTGGTTCATGGGGTCACAAAGAGTTGGACACAACTGAGTGACTAATCTGAACTGAATTACAGCCACCAGTATAAATTATAAACACCAGGTTAATATTCCTATTGATTCTGATCCACTAACTGAACCTACAAAGTAGATAATATGTTTATTATTATTACTGAATGTTATAGAGAAGAAGAATTGAAATAGATTGATCTTTTTACATATCTAATTTTGATTGGAGTAAAAGTACAGATAGCCAAGTAATAATGTAAAAACAAAACTTTCAAATAAACAAACATGGGATCAACTTTGTAGCCTTTTGACTTTCAGTATTCATTCTAAAATATTCATATGAGATAAAATGCACATTAAAATATGTTAAGATCACTAATTATTTCTAGATTTAGTTCTATGGCTCAGCCAGTAAAGAATCTACCTGCAATGTGAGAGACCTGGTTTCAATCCCTGGGTTGGGAAACTCCCTGGAGGAGGGCTTGGCAACCCACTCCAATATTCTTGCCTAGTGAATCCCAATGGACTGAGGAGTCTTGTGGGCTACAGTCCATGGAATCTCAAAGAGTCAGACATGATTGAGCGACTCTAAAACTTAGTCTGAAGTAGTATTCACATAAATGAATCTCCAAAATATAAGTAAAGTAACATGAAGGAATTTCCTTGTAGATATAGATATATTACACACTCACTATTAAACTAAACGAAATGGTGCTTATTTTGTTCAATTAATTCATTGTTAAGTGGTCAATTGGTTATCCGCAGTTAATTCAGAGAGTCTTACAGAAAGATACTATCTACTCTTCACTTTGCAGAGAAAGCTTGAGCTTAAACCAGCTCTCTGATTAGATCAGCTAAAATATGTAATAAAATATGGAGACAGATCTTTTTTTTCATTTAACCTAAATTCTGGACTCAACAATGCTCTCTCATGTTGCTATAATGTCAGGATTATCAATGAACTTGCTTTAACTAGGAATTGTTTTCAAGTAAAAGTTAGATTCTTTGTACTCAAAGATAGTCCATTAGCAAGAATGTCAGCAGCATCTGGAACATTATTAAAAACTCAAAATTTTACTTTGAAACTTATTAAAATTACTGCTTCCCGAAATTACAGATTTGGAATTCATTTTAACAAGATCTTCGTATCCTATGTTCACACATCAAAATTTGAGGAGCACCAGGTTATGTGACTCTCATAAGGGATGCTTTTAAAAGAATCCTGTTGTCAAATATGTAATTGAAAAGAATATGCTTTAAAGTCTTCCCCAATCCTAGACTCAATTGGATTTTCTGAAAAGATAAATGAAACAAATCTTAAAATTCCACCTCTCTTATCTGAGGGAAAATAAATTGTTTAACTTACTTGTTTTCCTTTGTTGGTATTTTGTCTAAAAAAAATCAAATTAAAAAGTATAAAAGGAATTTCTGTCACTTCCAAAGTGTAAATCAAATCTTCAGAAAAGGCAACAAAAACCACTTGAATAACATACAATCAATTTAGGCAGATATACTTTGCCTTTAATATCAAAAAAAATAAATCAACCACATTTTCTAACATGCGGTGACTTTCAAAATTCAATGAGTTTTTGTCAGTGTCAGCTCACAGTGAACACTCTCATACCTCTTCCTGTTGCTCCAATCCCCAAGCTATTATCCTCCTTCAAACCACAATCATTTATCATCTGAATTTCCACAGTATGTCCTAACTAGTTTGTGAATTTTTACCTTTGTTCCCTGGGATCCACTGTGGATATTGTAGCCATCATAAAATTTTTTAAGTAGAGAACAGATTGTTACCATTTCACTTAAAACCTTTACAGTGCTCCCAGTTTTCAGAAGATGCTCAAAGTTTTTGAAGCCTCTGGTGACTATCCCTAGGCACTATAACCCAGTTCTACTTTTGCTGCCTTTCTGCATCCATCTCCTTGTGTACCGTATGCCAGGCATATTGATTTCTTGCCACTTTGCCAAGTAGCTTCTCAGCTTTGGCTTGGGGTAGTTAACACTTTCCTTACCTTAATCGATATATAACACACAGTTTCACTTCTTCTCATCCTAAGTGCCACTTCACTTAATTTGATGGGATGGGAAGCCAGCCCATCCCAGTAGCTCAGAAATTCAGCTCCTGTGGATTCCATGGTGCCCTGTGCTTGTCTACCTCTGCACATATTAGAGTAAATCACTCAGTTACTTATAGCAGGTTTTAAAAATATTACTTCAAGTTTCTTACAGCAAATTACCTCTAAGAAATAAACTGATTTTTTTTTTTTTGCTAAAAAGCAGTGTTTAGATGATTATAAGACAGAAAAAAAAGAAATTAAATAAACTACATTGATAAAACGTGAATGGGAATTTGGAGGCTGGGTTAAACATCAAAAGAGGGGAAACTGCTAAAATGAAAATAACCTAAGAATCAATATCTGGAGCTAGAATTTATGTGGAAACTTGATTTTGAAAAATATTTCATTTGCTGGGTGACTGAAATAATTGATACAGGACAATTCTTAATAAAGAACAATGTTCTTTTAAGCAATAATAATAATAAGATTTAAAGTGTTCATTTATAAAGTGTGTGATGCAAATGATTTTTGCTGTTTCCAAACTTCTATTATATTTTATCTACTGATGAGAACTGTGTTTAACAACTGAATTGGCAAGCGACTAAGAAGTGAGATATAACAGTGGAAGCCTGGAAACAGAAATGAGAATAAGAAATTAAGAAAGAGGGAGCTCTTACAATACTTGGGAAAATGTATGGAGTCTTCTACAAGACATATCTTAGGAAACACGAACAAATTTCATTAAATCTCAAAAGACAATTCAAACCCAGCTGATAATCTAATTTAGTGATAGTTGTATTCCTGAATTGATTTGTTTTCTATTGTAATTTTAGTTAACATTTAGTACCTTTCTTGGATTCAGAAAACTATACAGTGAAAACTGTAAAATAAATAAGTGATCACAGATACATTTAAAGAGAATTTGGTTTTAAGAGAATGCTTTATTCCCAAACCCTATCATTACTACGATTGGTGACATCAAAACTTTCAGCTTAAAAAAAAAAGTAAACATTTTGCTCATGAAAAATAAAAATGTTTATTACATTTAGAAAAAAAATATATATATATATAAGTTATTAATGGGTTTTGTTCTTATAGTTCTGATACTATGTTTTAGTGTTACCTAAAAGGTAGTAATGACAACCAGAAGTTTAGCTCCTACAGGAAAAGAATTTTATAACTGCTTCACTGCTATATTCTCTGCACCCAGAAGAATGCTAGGTAAAGTACAGTGATTTATTTAAAGTTATTAAATGAATGTATGAAAGAATTGAACTTCCTAGCTCAACAAGTTGTAGATTTCTTCACTAAATCACTAGGAGGAGTGTGAAGAAATTTTAGGAAACCTAAAAGAACTGGGATGTTTTCAGATAGAAGAAAATAAAAATATAAAAATACAATGGAGAGTATCTCTCACTTTCACTTTCTTGATTATGGATTATATCACAGTGGTTGACTTTGAGGTTTCTGAGGAAGCAAAAGAACAGAGGAAATACTCAGATTATAAGTCCTGGCACTGCAAAGGGTAAAATTTTCAGTCAAAAACCAAACACATCATGAAATCTACATTACTGGAGAGGATACTTTGACTTGGGGACCCCAAGTAGTTAAATTTAAAAAAAAAATCCACTGAATGTATGTAATGTTAATGAGTGGGCTTCTCTGGTGGCTCAGCAGTGCAAAAAAAATCTGCCTGCCAATACAGAAGTTGCAGGTGTCGGATTTCATCCCTGGATTGGGAGGATCCCCTGGACAGGGAAATGGCAACCCACTCAAGTATTCTTGCCTGGGAAATATCATGGACAGAGGAGCCTAATGGGCTACAGTCTATTGGATCACAAAATGTCGGACGTGACTGAGAAGCTAATCAAGAATATTAATGTTAATGAACATCTGCAAGGCTGTGATTTTTCTAGAATTCTCAATGTCTATGTGCAATCAATAGTATTAATTGGATTTTGATATATTTAATTTTAATTAATGTTGAAAGAGTAAAGAGGAGAGTGCCAGCTATCTATATTTTGATAGGTGGAAACTAAGCCAACTACATAATATGCGGTGTCAAGTGCAGGCTCCTTTTCAAAATTGTTAGAAATTTCAGCACATCAACAGGAGTACATTAAACCAAGTATGGAGCTCTTGCACACACAAGCCTGTGACAACGGTCCTGGTTGGGAGTAATGCTAAGTGCATTGAGATATGCTAAAAGGGTGATTTATGCTTTAGTATCTTTGACACAGATTTATGTGAGACTCTAGATGAGTATGTGTTATATTTTGTCTTCACGTTAACTTCCTTCAGTACTGAATTCAACTGCATCTTTTTCCTTTTGGAAATGGGAAAATTAGAGACAGTGGCAGACTCTATTTTATAACTTATTCTCTGATTGAAATTTCCTTGAACACCAAAATAATGAGGCAATGATAATTAACATTTACTTACTAATGCTACAACTACATAGACAAATTAATCATAAAGTGAAATCTTCATTATCATCATAAATCCATGTGTAATTAATGAAATAATTAATGAAATGAAGTAACTTGTCAAAGGATCACATAATCAGTAGATGACTAAGAATCAACACTCAAAATTTGTTTAATATGAGGAAGGAGATGCTTCTCTGATTCTTTCTATATCAGATTAGTCTAGCCTCCTCTCTCTTTTTTTCCTATCAGCCTCCAAGAGAACAGAAGTTGTTAATATGATTGATTATAGCTTTGGGAATTAACTTTATATTAAAAAACTCAAAGCTCTATGATTCTCTCCCCCATCTCTTTCTCTGTCTCAGCATTATATAAATTCAGACTCTATAGCATAGATTCATGTTGGGAGACCCCATTTACGCTTTAAACACAAATCTCCTTGTACTGGGCTCTGCACTGGTATACTGACTTCTTGTGAAGCATTATTTGCTATTACTATCTCAGCAGAGAGAATGGAATGATTGGCAGGGTAGTGTTTATGTCCTTGGGAATCTTTAGTCACAGCATCCAGTCTCATCCTTTATTTCCAATATCTTAGAGGTACAGTAGCCAAATAACTTCTGAAATTGGCATGATTTGTACTCAAATCAGGATCTGAAACTTACTGGTGATGTCTGGCAAGTCGTCCCTTAACCCCTCTATGTCTGTTACCGTATTGATAAATTAGGTGCCATCAATTCCATAGTTTTATATTCTGGATTAAATGAGGTAATGAATGCACAGTGCCTAAGTGTAAAGTTCACTCTGCTTGACACAGACAGTGACAACAGTAATATTTGGGAGACGTTCTTATTAATCAGAGTTCTCCAGAGAAACAAAACCAAGAGGGTACATATATATATATATATTTATTTATATATGCCTCTCCAAAGGAGGCTTCCCTGGTGGCTCAGTGTTGAAGAATCCACCTGCCAAGCAGGAGACAGGGGTTTGATCCCTGAATCATGAAGATCCCCTGGAGAAGGAAATGACAACCCATTCCAATATACTTATATATTAAAAGATATATATGTATTATAGGATATATATTTAACACTATATAGTATATGTTACATATAATTTTATGTGTTTATATAAATATGTACAATGTGTATATATGTGTATATATATGTATACAAAATAAAATTTTTTGCTCAAAGAGTTGTTCGATATAAATCTACCACAATAGTAATTGAGAAGACACATATATTATTTAGCTAATGATATTTTATTTTATAAAGAAATGAGATTTAAGAAAAATCTCCCATTGAGTACTTAGTATAAAGAAGATCAAAAAACAAATATTCAAAACTGAAACCCTAATTTTATATTTGTCAAATGTTAGTAGATGCTTTTAAGTAACCTCACCTGACTGACAAACTGATTTAGGCAGTTAGGAGTACATTTTACAGATAATTTATTTTGAAATACACATCATGACTGACTTCTACTTGAAAGCAGATTTTCCTCTACTGTCTTGCTCCTATATAGACATAATGGCCAATTTATAACACTTGTTCTTATATAATTTTAGTTCCAGAGAGTCTGTCTAAGGTTTATAGGGCTCAAACTGCAAATGTCTAACTACTTAGCTAATATAAAATTTATTTTTAGAGGCAAAAAATAATATATGCTGTATAACCTCATGTACTTCTGTGTCATGTATACCTTTAAAATGAACCAGCCATCTGTCTAAAGGAGAATTCAAATCAAGGTCTTAAAATTTCAGGACTCTTTGTCAATAATACCACCTACATATGTCATCTAGAAAACACATCAGTTACTTTCATTTACCAAGGCAGAATAATGACATATGAAGCTTTTGGAAATAATTTAGCTGTGAGTTAGTTGTGAGTTTGTATTTTCTAATGCTTGCTTGACACATTTAATATCTTAAAGAACTGTGTTTCTTTCAGCCTTCATAGTTGTAGCGCTTAACAAAATTAGATTATTAAAAATCAATGTACACATATTATTTACTCTCCATAGAAACAAATTCATTGAGTGATGATTAATGTCACATTTTGAGCTTTTATAGAGAAAAAAGAAATTAGAATATTTGCCATATTTTGTCATATCTGACCAAAAATAGCTTTTATTAATGCCAGGTTGATAAAATTCTTCCAGAAATTATTTTTAATTGAAAAGGTTTAGCTTTTCTAATTTAACTGACTACGCTAATCAGGCAAGTCAAACTCTGAATTGGAGAACTTGTAGTATACACCCTTTTTATCAGGATTCTCAAAGCTAACTTTAATTATTATACTATACAATTTTCAAATGGTTTTTTCTAATTAGCTTTTTCTCCCCAAATATATATATTTTAATATATAAATTAACTTCCCCTTGCCTCCAAAAGAGGCTTCCCTGGTGGCTCAGTGTTAAAGAATCCACCTGCCAAGCAGGAGACAGGGGTTTGATCCCTGAATCATGAAGATCCCCTGGAGAAGGAAATGACTACCCATTCCAATATTCTCTTCTGGGAAATACCATGGACAGAGGAGTCCATGAGGTTGAAAGAGTTGTACAGGACTGACTAAAGAACCAACTTCTCCAAATGTGTTTGAGCCTGAAACGGTTAATTTTATTGTTAATGTTGCTGGGCGAAGAGATGCCCAGATATAGCTGGTAAATTATTTCTGGGTGATTTCTGGATATGTCTCTGAGTGTGTTTCTGGAAGAGATTAGCCTGCATTTCAGTGTGTGTGTGTGAGTGTGTGCACGTGCACTCAGTCACGTCCGACTCTTTGCCACCCCCTGTACTGCAGTCCACGAGGCTCAGAGTCCAGGGAATTTTCCAAACAAGAATACTGGAGTAGGTTGCCATTCCCTTCTCCAGGGGATCTTTCCAACCCAAGGATCGAAACCATGTCTTCTGCATGGCAGGCTGCATCTTTACCACTGAGCCACCTGAGAAGTCTTTTGATTAGTAGACTTGAGTCAAGGAGTTCCTCCTCCCTTTTGTAAGCAGTATTATCCAAGCCTTTGATGGTCAGAATAGAACAAAAGCTGATAAAAGGGAGAATTCTCTCTCGTTCTTCTTGAACTGGGATGTCCATCTTTTTCTGCCCTCAGATATTAGCTACCCTACTTCATAAGCCTTCAGATTCCCAGGACTTAAGCCAGTGGTCCCTCGCTTTCGAGACCTTGAGATTTTGCCTGTATTGTGTGTTAGCTTTTCTAGTTCTCAGCTTGCAGAGAGCAGACTGTGGGACTTCTGGACCTTAATAACTGCATGAAATGATTCCTGTAATAAAAATAAAAAGTCTCCTTTCTTTGGTAAATTTATTTTCATCTTAATGTATGGAGGGGTCTTTGGTTGGCAGACTTGTTTTGTTTTTCTCACAATATTTTTGTCTATACTATATGTAAAAAGTTATTCTACAGTAAATGGAATTGCTGGTTGTATCCAGTGAATGTAGAGTAGAGGGAATTCCTGGAGTGTTTTGTTTTTTCCATTCTGGATATGATTGTGTTAAACCCTACTAAATTTCTGTTCTTCCCAAGTTTAATCATAAAAATTACTAAATTTTCTTTCTAAGTTAACATTGAGGGTTTGCTACTTGGAATCAAAGACCGCAGACTAATTTACCATTAATTAAGTTATTGTGCACCCACTATGTGGAAAAATAACACTAAAAAAGGAAAATAAAATACAAGAAAGGAAATTAATACAAGGAAAATGAAAACTTAAACCCACCCATGAAGAGTTTGATCAGGTATAGGAAGGAGAAAGCAAATTCCCAATTAAAAGTAAATTTGGAAATATTTACAATTGAGGAATACACAAATTGCTGTGGAATCACAGAGATTTCCGTAAAGATGGGTTTCCTGAGCTAACAAATTGTGTGCCATTCTTTTCAACTTCTTCAACTTTTGAAATCCAATATATTACCATATGTTGTCCATTTCTTTCTATGTCCTGAGTTCTTTGAACTTTGTTTCATGGTCTTACCTTTCTTGAGGGTGTGGATTTTATATTATTTAAGAGCATGAGCCCAGGAGTCAGAATGCTAGACTTCAAATCACATCTCTATCAACAGATAGTTTATTTGGGGAAAGTAATTTAAATTCTCTGATTTAGCTTTCCTCACTACAAAAATATGACTAAAAAGTACAACTGCTTCAAAAGTTAAGTCTAAAGAAGTGGGAGTCATCCTAATGGTTTTTCAGAGCCTGATAAGCATTTCATCAATGAGGACCAAGTTGATATCTCTATTTTCATAACTTGCTGCTAATGTACCAGCTCCCAATCATTGTCTTTTCTCTCTACCTTTCAAAGCCACTCCTGGTACTCCAGATTCTGGGCAGAATGAGCAGATTTGCATTCAGTTCTTTAAGTTAACAATGCTGTCTCTCTTCTGAACCTTGTACTTGGTGAATTCACATTACTGCCTCCATTCTTTCTCACTCAACACTCTCCCTTCTCCCGGGAGCTGTAAGTGGATAAACTCAGTGTTATCTCCTCCAGTCAGCTGTCCCAATTCAACTGCACCTTTTCCTTCTCTCTGTTCTGTGTGAAACCTGAACTCCTCCCAAGTCATAACATAAAACTGAAGTATCTTAGGATTTCCAGTTTCCTGTCAGATGCTTCAGTTCACTTTGTGTGATTTAAAGTCAGAGTCCTTTTATTATTACATGTTAGACTTAATATGTATATTAAGTCCTTAAAATTGATTTAGTTTGTATTTAATGTGACCAGCTAGTGCTTTGAGCCCTGAGACAAAGTACTCCTGGTAAAAACGGAAAACAAAACTCAAGAGATCCAAGCAGCCAGACATTTAATAAGCCTTTGAAAAATATAATATATGGGTCACCCCTTTCCTCCCAAAAATAGTGTTTCATATTCAAAAACCTCAGTAGATAGGCACACATTACTCTTTTGTTCATTTTGAAAAATCAAGCCCTACAATTGAATTTTGGTAAGATATGTATTAACATTATATGATTGTATAGAGGTGGGACATGGCATATTAAAATTAAGTCTGCAACCTAAGTGTGGTGTATTTGATTGAGAATCTTGACATATTAATACAATGGACTGCCTATGTAACCTTGATCTACTTGGTTTATCTGGTTACTGGTTTCCTCAATAGGGAAATGGCATTTTAAATTCTCAGCTCTCATAATTTCCAATTGACTTTCTTTTATGGGCTGAATTGTCTCTTCTCAAAATTCATATGTTGAATCTTTAATCTTCAATATTTCATAATGTGACTATATTTGGAAATAGGACTTTAAAGATGTGATTGAGCTAGAATAAGGACTTTAGGGAGTATCCTAATCCAACAGGAGCAGAATCCTTCTAAGAAAAGGGAATTTGGTCACAACAGAGATACCAAAGATAAATGTACACGGAGCAAAGACCACGTAGAGACACAGCAAGAAGATATCTATCTGCAAGCCAGGGAGAGAGGCCTTCGAGGAAACCAAGCCTGCTGACACCTCCATATTGGACTGGTAGTCTATAGAACTGTGAGAAAAATACACTCTGGTTGTTTAAGGCCCCTGGTCTGTGGTATTTTATGTCAGCTTTAGCAACAAATACACTGGATAAATTAATCAATGTCAGGAGTCTTGATAAACAGCACAACCTCTGCTTCCCTCACAGCAGATGTCCGTACTCTATCTTGTAACCTATGAATAAGTTGCCTTATGTGGCAAAAAAGGATTTGTAGGTATGATTAGGGATGGGAGTGCCCTGGTTGACCCAGTCTATTAAATAATTTCAGGAATCCTTAAAATTAGAGAACCTTTCCTGGCTTTGTCAGAGATGTCAGGAAAGAAGGGGAAATTTGATTTACAGGAGGGAACTGTGAAAATGGAAGAAGGCAGTCTCTGGAAGCTTTGAACAGACAGCTAACAGATAGCAAGGAAAAACTGATGTCCAGGGGCAAAAAACTTTTCCGTGTACCCTTCTTGGATCCTCTGACTGGTCTAAGAATTATATTGTCCTGAGACAAATGAATAGGAGAAAATCAAATTTACTTTCATACTATGGGAATCCCATATACATGAGAGTCGAAGACAGAAAGTAACAGGAGAGATAGATGTCATCCAGCGATAAGGAATGGAATAGGAACGTGGAGCTGCCCAGGATAGGAAAGCCATTCACAAAGCAGTAAGAGGCAGAGCATCTGTTTGGTAATTAGACATTTGCCCTGCCGTGCATAAGAGTATTAAATTTGAACTTTAGTTGCTAAGTTATGTCTCTTTGCAACCTCATGGACTGTAGCCCACCAGGCTCCTCTGTCCATGGGATTTCCCAGGCAAGAATGCTAGAGTGCGTTGCCATTTCCTTCTCCAGTAGATATTACTGACCCAGGGATCAAGCTCTGGTCTCTTGCATTAAAGGCAGATTCCTTTCCAACTGAGCCACCAGGGAAGCCCCAAAGAAGAGTATGGCACCTAGATAAAAAGCATCTCTGGGAATAATTTAACTTTTTTCCTGGGAAAAAGTCACAATTTAACTTCTTCTAGTTAATTAAAAGAGTAGGAGTTTCTCTTAAGCCTGCATGATCTTTATTGCCTTTAACTCAAAAAAAAAAACAAACAAACAAACAAACAAAAAAAAAAAACAAGCCAAAACAAAAACAAACCCACATGCCAAAGTGGCCCCTCCTGGGAGAAGACTGTTCAGAACCTCTCTTACTGATCTCAGACGTACAATTGCAAGAAACTGAATCCACATAAGAAAAAAAGCTCCAGGAAGGAGAATCAGCCCCGACCACATCTTGAATTCAGTCCACTGAGACCTATGTCTGATCTGCAGAACTGTAGGATAATAAATGCATCTTTTATTAAGCTACTATTTATGGTAAATTTGTTACGGAGGCAGTAGAAAACCTACAAATTGTTCTATTTCATCTAAATATTTGAAACAGGACTTCAGTACATTTATTGCATGAACATGGCCTGAAGGCCATGGGCTTTCCTTAGTTTTTTTTTTTTTTTTACTTTTTCAAATATCAGCCTTCACAAGCATCTTTTACAAATGACTCCATGTGCTTGTCACACAGCCTTTCATCCACAAATATGCTATAATTCACCAGTATCTTGTTGACAAGGCTATGATTCATTTCACACATCACTGTTCATTAAAATAATATGTACCTGTGCCTGGATTCCATCCCACTTCAGAATCCAACTGCTAACAAGTTTATGGTCAATTAATTTTAGTGGGTGGAGAGTCACTGAAAACTATACAGGCTTTTCATTTTTATAATTCTTTTATTTCTTGAAATTTAGCAGCTATAAGCCAGCTATATTATACATTTTAAAGCTTTATTTTCTAATATTACTTATATCAGTATTTAGACTTATGTGCAAACAGAAAAGCATTTAATCATTTTCAAATATGAGAATTATTTGTCTTTCAGTTTATATACTTCCAATCTATACTTTGTTCTTTACTTTAATAGCTCATTTTAAATACAAAGCACTTATATTATATGTTGACCTAATTGTCCCAGTTTTCAGTAATTTTCCAAATATATTTTCTGAGTTTAAAGGGAAATTTTCCTACAAGTTATATAAAAATATTTGGTGTTATATATCAAATTACTGCCATGCTTATCTACTGTTGTTCAGAAATATTAGTCATAGTTTTATTTGATAAAAAAAGAGATTATATTTGGATGATATTGATCATAGTTTGCTTTCATTCTTTAATTTAAAGCAGAATGAAAGCAATATTGATCCATGTTAAGAGGTGGAGGCACAGTACTCACAGCACAGATTTCAATGCTATAAAATGTTGAACTTGAAATTCAACACTCAATAACACTGTTTAACTGTTCTAGTGGGGAATTTTAACTACCTCGACAGCTGGTGGGTGACAAATATAGCTAAAAATAGACCAAAAAGACTTCCTGGTTTCTGAGAGGTCAATTACATTGTCTAAACTAGAGAATTCAACAAGAAGAAATTATTCTAAATATATGTTTCACAACCATGCAGGAATTGCTTGAAAGTGGAAAAGAATCAAAGAAATGAGATCATAGGTAAAAAAGATTTTAAATTTCATGGGTTTATGAAGTATAAAGCCATGTATTACATTTCAAGAAATCCCTTTAGGGGAAAAAAAAAAAAAAAGATAGGCACAGGAGACTAGGGAGGAAGTATTCACTATAGTTTGAATAAAAGGCAAGATATCATAGGATATCAGCATATCAAAAGAATGAGAAGGATTTTTATTTAAAAGTAAAAACACAGCCTTTAAAACCATACTTGAACAGTAGAAATTTGCAACTAAAAAGAAAAGTTCCTCAGAATGATCTTAAATCCTAGCAGGTGTCCATCTGTCCTCAGGAAGTTTCACTTTATGAACTAGTCAAAAGTTTCTGAAGAAAAGATTTTTTTATTTGAAATTCCTCTTAAAACACAAAATGTCTAATAAAAAGAGTTTTTTACCTTGTAGCCTACAATCTTGGTTTATCTTCTTTTCTCTTTTTTGGAGATAAACACGGTAATGTTCTTTAGAGTTCTTAGTAGCTTTTTAGATATAAAATATCCCCTAAAAATCTGTTAATGTGAAAAATAAAATGTATTTAGGTGGCACTAGTGATAAAGAATCCATCTACCAATAAGGGAGACACCAGAGACACAGGTTTGATCCCTGGGTCAGAAAGATCCCCTAGAGTAGGAAATCGCAACCACTCCTGTGTTCTTGCCTGGGAAATTCTGTGGACAGAGAAACCTAGTGGGCTACAGTCCACCAGGTCTCAGAGTCTGACAGGATTGAGTATGCATGGGAAGGATTTGGGGGAATGGATATGTATCTTGTCATAGTAAATCAATATCAAAAGTTCAGAATTTACAGAAGTAAAACTGACGAATCATTGTGGTATTAATTCTTTAAAAGTTTATTATGCACACTCCAAAAAGACAATTTGCAAGCTGAGTGCACACAAACCAAAATGCAAATGGAGCTCGGGGATATACTGTTATATAGCAATTTAGCTCTGGGGAAGACTTTTTTTTTTTTCCTTACAGTAAATTCAATATAATATACTTTTCTTAAATGATAAAGAATTTGTTAGTGGGTGCCTCTCACATCAGTTTTGGAAAAAGTTGGAATTTTGCTTGTAATTTCCAGAGGCGAGTCAAATTAGTTTGCAAATTAAGTTATATTAAATTTGTATGACAAACCTGATTTTGTCTGCTTAGAGAATTTTCAAGGTTGGTCTTTTTTTTTTTTTATTTTGTGTGTGTCTATTTTTAAATTTTAATACCAACAATAGAATAGTAGACATGTATGTACATTTTTATATATGTATGCATGTTATTGCATAATGAGGGGTTTTGCTAAACAACAAATTCTACAAAAATTCAGTCACTGGTCACTGCAGTTGCTGACCAACAAGGTACCTTGAGGGGAATTCAGTATGGAAAAAAAGTATGAGGCACAATTGATTTGGAAAAACAGTTCCCTCAATTAGATGTATATCTTAGGAAGAATTTTAATGAACTCAGATTCTTACATCTTCTGATATACATAAAAAAACAGTAAAATCCATTAAATGAGATATCCGTTTCTAGTTACCAGCAGTAACCATTTGCCAGCATGTATATGTGTGCCTAGTCAAGCTTGTTATCAAATGCAAGTTTGAGTGCCTGATGTACAGTGAGGCCAAACAACCTGAAACAGAGTTTGGAACAGAGAAAAGTTTATTGCAGAGTCATGCAAAGAGAACAGATGGATCATGCTCAAAAAAACCAAACTCCTGGATTGTTTGGGAAAGTTTTTATAGGCAAAATTTGGGGTGAGAGCGTCAGGATGTGGGGTTTTCTTCTGATTATTGGTGGTGCAGTAACAGGGTGGTGCTCCAGGGATCTTGTGCTCAGCCTGAAGTTACCATCCTCTACCTGGGTGAGTGCCTTAGTTCCTTCAGAAGAACTCAAAGATAGTGCTATATATATTACTTGAGGAGGAACCAGGACCTTACCCCCAAGATTGCACTGTTGTTTCTTTATTGTTCCTACCTCTTTTCTGCATTCTCTGCCTTCCCTGATTAGCAGCTGTTTGAATCTTCTCTTTGGAACTCAAGGAAGATCTAAGAGTTGGAATAAAACCTATTTCCTGCAAACAAGAAATGGTGAACATGGGAAAGATTTATACCAAGGACAGTTCTATAGAGTCCTGCTTCATTTTATGCTTGTTTGGGTGTATTCCTTTTGTTGTGTTATTCAGTTGCTAAGTTGCATCCAACTCTGCAACCCTGTGCAGCATACCAGGCTCCCCTGTCCTTTACTATCTACTGGAGTTTGCTCAAATTTGTATGCATTGTGTTAATGAGGCCATCCAACAGTCTTATCCTCTGTCACTCCCTTCTCCTTTTACCTTTGGTCTTTCCCAGCATCTTTTCCAGTGAGTGGGCTCTTCACATCAGGTGGCCAAAGTATCGAAGCTTCAGCTTCAGCAGAAATCCTTCCAATTAATATTCAGGGTTGATTTCCTTTAGGATTGACTAGTTTGGTCTCCTTACAGTTCAAAGAACTCTCAAGGATCTTTTCCAGCATCACAGTTTGAAAGCAATTCTTCAGAGTTCAGCCTTCTTTATAATCTACTATACTCTTGCAGTATAGTAAGTAAAAGTATAGTACACTTGCTGGACTGGACACTAGTCCAGTAAGACTACTTCTTTTCCAGTAGACTCTCATCCATACATGACTGTTGGAAAAACCATAGCTTTTGCCATATGGACATTTATTGGCAAAGAGACAGCTCTACTTTTTAATGCACTGTCTAGGTTTGTCATATCTTTTCTTCCAAGGGGTAAGGTCTTTTCATTTCATGACTGCAGTCACCATCCACATGTTCTCCCTAGGCAAAATTTTATATATATTCGCTTCTCACCTATGTTATCTGAACAGTTCTCTCAGAGCTACTCAGAGATTATTGCCAGTGCTATAGCCTTCAATAAGACCTTGAGTAAAACTTAGACTCCCAGGTCTTACATTGTGTGTTTTTCTTTATGTTGACATTATGGTATGAGAACAAATTCTGCCATGATCAGCCATGCCACATGATGTAATTGCTGTTAAATACATAATGACTCTGACCTAAACATTTAGTATAAAGCTGTTAGAATTAGGGCCTATTTTGACTCTGTGAAATATGCATAAAATTACTTCTTATTATACTTTTTCTAAAATCTGCAGCTAACTTCATACTTCTTGACTAAAATTTTAACTTATTTCATAAAAGAATGTATCTTATTCTACTTTACTTTTTCATTTAAATCACATCTTTCAGTTTGTAGAAATACTCTACTTTTTTTCCAGAACCCTGTCCCAGGTGGTAAAGAATCTGCCTGCAATGCAAGAGACTGGGGTTTGATCCAGGGAAGATCCCCTGGAGAAAGAAATGGCTACCCACTCCAGTATTGTTGCCTGGAGAATCCCATGGACAGAGGAACCTTGTGGGCGATGGTCCACAGGTTTGCAAAGAGTTGGACATGACTGAAGTGACTTCGCACCAGCACTGCCTGAAGTAGAGTATCAGTTGCACTACTGAGACAGGAGGGAAGAGGATGGTGTACCATCTTTAAAGAATGATACATACTTTGAGAAAAAACTGGATACATAGAAATCTTGTTATGTAAAACCGATTAGACTCAAGCTGGCAGAAGATTCAACTTCCCTTCCAGTAGACCTTGGGCCTCACATGCTCATTGTGATAAGTTAGCATGTTATTATAATACACCCACAGGTGCCATGACAGTTCCAAGAATGACCACAAAAGGCCAAAAAATAGGTAATACTGCAATTCCTGGATATTTCTACCTTTTCCCCCAAATAGTTGGAATAATCCTCCCATTTATTAGCTTATGAAATTACCCAGACTATGAAAGCTAACCACCCAATATTTTGGGCCTCTTGTGAGGAAAAGACATTGTTTTCCTCTACCTTTCTAGGTTCTTGCCTAAGACACCCTCTTTAGTACACTAACAGGAGAAAAACAAAGAGAAAGTTTAATAACATGTATACCTTTGTATATGTGGGAGAGACCCAGGAAAACTGAAAAAGTCCCTGAAATGGCCAAAAGTATCACCTTAAATAACTTCTCTAACAACAAAAAGTGTATGTTGAGGGGTGGGGCAAGCAGTTACTGGAGGTTGACCAGGAAAAGCACAGGCAACAGGTCATTACCTTCTCTCTTATGAGTTTCTAGAGATTTACATCCACCCTTCTCTTCCTAGTACAGTGTCGGAGACACCCTTACACATGGAGAATTCTCTTGTAAATATTTCTTACAAAATAGAAACATACTTAGTTTTCAGATCTCCCTCGCAACTGTGTCTCCAATTTCCTTAAAATAATCACCATAATTTAATCCTCATGCCGAAAAGATACATTTGAGGGTGAACTATTTTGTTTTCCTACAGTGTAAATCCTTTTCCATCACCCTCAGAGTTTGCCAACCACTGATCTTCCATTACTATAATTTTTCTGTTTAAACATTTTAATGTATATTCTTTCTTATCAATGGAAAAAAATGATGAACTTTATTTATGTGAATCATGCTAAGTTTTATACTTAATGAAAATGTTATGTACATTCTGCAGATATCAGTATACTCACTAAGAACTTGTTTTGAGAAATTTTTAAAAAGTATGAAAGTTACGTTGTAAAAGGGAAATAGTTGTATTTTCAATGTAATTTACTATTTAGTATTGTCACTGTCAAAGAATAAAATCATTCTAAAGTGTCACATGTTTCTCATTAAAATGAGAGAGAATGAAATCTTAATTAGCTGGAATTTTTGTTACATTCCACTTGAACTACCTAAACAACTTTGTGGACTTGAAAAGAATGCACAGCCTTAGAGCTATGAGTTGAGTTTATTCAGTGTCTGGGACACGGCCTCTCAGCTCTGAAGAACTGTTCCAAATTGTTAGAGGAAGGAGCAGTATGTGTGTGGTTTGGGGCAAAGGGATAATTTGTGTCATCAAGCACACTTCTCTCTGGAAGGTTACTGCTGATCATGAGGGACAGATATCTCAGTTAGTGATTTTACTGCTTTTCTAAATATGGAAAGATGCAAGAATTCTGGTTCATAAACATTTTCCCTGAAAAATATCTGTCAGTCGTGTTTCCCAGGGCACAGAGTGCCTCATTCCTGACCTTCACCTTTGAATTCCTTTCAGGGCATCTGTAGGTCAGAAACTGCACTGGTGAAAGATTCTTTCTTGTGGAAGTGGATGGAGAGAATATTCTTTACTTTGTATCTCTTATGATACTGAAAGGAGAACATCTGACAAACTCTTGATATAATACAAAGGCATTTTACCTCTCAGAATTTTGTGAAAACATACCAGGAAATACTTCTCAGATCTTCACTGTGACTCTCAGGGAAATGCCTGATAAACTGGTGATGATCAAAATATTAATGTGAAAGTATGTAGTCATGAGCAAAGGTCAATTCTTAATTTTTTTTTTNTCTTCCTAGTACAGTGTCGGAGACACCCTTACACATGGAGAATTCTCTTGTAAATATTTCTTACAAAATAGAAACATACTTAGTTTTCAGATCTCCCTCGCAACTGTGTCTCCAATTTCCTTAAAATAATCACCATAATTTAATCCTCATGCCGAAAAGATACATTTGAGGGTGAACTATTTTGTTTTCCTACAGTGTAAATCCTTTTCCATCACCCTCAGAGTTTGCCAACCACTGATCTTCCATTACTATAATTTTTCTGTTTAAACATTTTAATGTATATTCTTTCTTATCAATGGAAAAAAATGATGAACTTTATTTATGTGAATCATGCTAAGTTTTATACTTAATGAAAATGTTATGTACATTCTGCAGATATCAGTATACTCACTAAGAACTTGTTTTGAGAAATTTTTAAAAAGTATGAAAGTTACGTTGTAAAAGGGAAATAGTTGTATTTTCAATGTAATTTACTATTTAGTATTGTCACTGTCAAAGAATAAAATCATTCTAAAGTGTCACATGTTTCTCATTAAAATGAGAGAGAATGAAATCTTAATTAGCTGGAATTTTTGTTACATTCCACTTGAACTACCTAAACAACTTTGTGGACTTGAAAAGAATGCACAGCCTTAGAGCTATGAGTTGAGTTTATTCAGTGTCTGGGACACGGCCTCTCAGCTCTGAAGAACTGTTCCAAATTGTTAGAGGAAGGAGCAGTATGTGTGTGGTTTGGGGCAAAGGGATAATTTGTGTCATCAAGCACACTTCTCTCTGGAAGGTTACTGCTGATCATGAGGGACAGATATCTCAGTTAGTGATTTTACTGCTTTTCTAAATATGGAAAGATGCAAGAATTCTGGTTCATAAACATTTTCCCTGAAAAATATCTGTCAGTCGTGTTTCCCAGGGCACAGAGTGCCTCATTCCTGACCTTCACCTTTGAATTCCTTTCAGGGCATCTGTAGGTCAGAAACTGCACTGGTGAAAGATTCTTTCTTGTGGAAGTGGATGGAGAGAATATTCTTTACTTTGTATCTCTTATGATACTGAAAGGAGAACATCTGACAAACTCTTGATATAATACAAAGGCATTTTACCTCTCAGAATTTTGTGAAAACATACCAGGAAATACTTCTCAGATCTTCACTGTGACTCTCAGGGAAATGCCTGATAAACTGGTGATGATCAAAATATTAATGTGAAAGTATGTAGTCATGAGCAAAGGTCAATTCTTAATTTTTTTTTTATGGTGAAGTAGGGAACTTCACCCTAGGGTCACAAGAGTATATTTTTTAAAAGTCAGATGTAAGGTAGGTTTTGAAAATCATAAACAGCATTTCCAAAATTGCATCTTAAAAACTAAAGTTTTATTCTACATTAGATGAACAATTGTAATGAAAGAGGATTTATGTAAAATAATGTGCTTAATAGAATGCTCACACTTATACTGGGAATAATCTATCACAATTAAACATAATAAATACATGTAATATGTCCTGAGTTTTTACCTTTTTCAAATAGTTTTTAAAGCACTTTCCAGATATTAATATATTTGAACTTCACACAAAAAGTACTGAGTAATAGCCCCAATTTGCATAAGGTGATAGTGAGGTACAAATATGGTAAACAAATTACTCATGATCAGATTAGTAAATTGTATATATAGTGTAGACCCCTCACTCTTAACCAAGATACAATATAAGAAATCTTCATTGTATCTTACACTGTCAAAGATAATAAAGGTTATTTATAACAGAAATAGAGAATAAGTCCTCAATACAAGTCCTCTTTTGAGGACTTGTTTTCTGTGTATTATTTATTGTGATGAAGAGGCCAGTTGATTTTTATTAATATTCTCTTACCCTTTTCCATCTCAGAATGAATTACATCTGTAAGATGCATATCCTCTCTGAAAAAGCAGAGGCTTGTGTGAAAAATATTTTGTAATCATTACTTTTTGATAGCTATTTGAAAAGTATCTTCAGAAATCTTGTGGGAATAAAGATGAAACTTAGTCCTAGAAAAGGTTAGTAATTCTGACTTATGCATTGATGATTTAGTAGAGAGAAATGCTTGCTGTATCCAAGAAATAATTTGTTCACCATTGAAATGGCAATTCACACATTTCTCAAGTTGTCCCACTAAGTAAATCTAAAATGAGAGGGGAGTGAAAGTGTCCTTCTGAATGGCTGTGAACATCCTTTAATGCAGCGGTCCCCAAACATTTTGGCACCAGGGACTGATTTTGTTGAAGATAATTCTTCTACAGACTGAGGTTGGGGAGGATGATTTTGGGATGATTAAAAGACACTGCATTTTTTGTGCACTTTATTTGCCATCTGTAGAGTCTGCAAAGAGTCGGACACAACTGAGCAACTAACACACTTTCACTTCAGTTCAGTTCAGTTGCTCAGTCATGTCCAGCTCTTTGTGACCCAATGAGGTACAGCACGCCAGGCCTCCCTGTCCATCACCAACTCCCTGAGCCCACCCAAACTCATGTCCATTGAGTTGGTGATGCCATCCAGCCATCTCATCCTCTATTGTCCCCTTCTCCTCTTGCACTCAATCTTAGGGCAAGGGGGACTTTTCATCAGAGACTCATCAGGGACTTTTCAAATGAGTCAGCTATTTGCATCAGGTGGCCAAATTATTGGAGTTTCAGCTTCAACATCAATCCTACCAATGAACATCCAGGACTGATCTCCTTTAGGATGGACTGGTTGGATCTCCTTGCAGTTCAAGGGACTCTCAAGAGTCTTCTCCAACACCACAATTCAAAAGAATCAGTTCTACGCTCGGCTTTCTTTGTAGGCCAAGTCTCACATCCATACATGACCACTGGAAAAACCATAGCCTTGACTAGATGGACCTTTTTCTGTAAAGTAATGGCTCTGATTTTTAATATGCTGTCTCAGTTCAATTCAGTCACTCAGTCGTGTTCTTTGCGATCCCATGAATCGCAGCACGCCAGGCCTCCCTGTCCATCACCAACTCCCGGAGTTCACTCAGACTCAAGTCCATCGAGTCAGTGATGCCATCCAGCCATCTCATCCTCTGTCGTCCCCTTCTCCTCCCGCCCCAAATCCCTCCCAGCATCAGAGTCTTTTCCAATGAGTCAACTCTTCCCATGAGGTGGCCCAAGTACTGGAGCTTCAGCTTTAGCATCATTCCTTCCAAAGAAATCCCAGGACTGATCTCCTTCAGAATGGACTGGTTGGATCTCCCTGCAGTCCAAGGGACTCCCAAGAGTCTTCTCCGACACCACAGTTCAAAAGCATCAATTCTTCGGCTCTCAACCTTCTTCACAGTCCAACTCTCATATCCATACATGACCGCAGGAAAAACCATAGCCTTGACTAGATGGATCTTAGTCAGCAAAGTAATGTTTCTGCTTTTGAATATACTATCTAGGTTGGTCGTAATTTTTCTTCCAAGGAGTAAGCGTCTTTTAATTTCATGGCTGCAATCACCATCTNCAGGAAAAACCATAGCCTTGACTAGATGGATCTTAGTCAGCAAAGTAATGTTTCTGCTTTTGAATATACTATCTAGGTTGGTCGTAATTTTTCTTCCAAGGAGTAAGCGTCTTTTAATTTCATGGCTGCAATCACCATCTACAATTATTTTGGAGCCCCAAAAAATAAAATCTGACACTGTTTCCACTGTTTCCCCATCTCTTTCCCATGAAGTGATTGGACCGGATGCCATGATCTTAGTTTTCTGAATGTTAAGTTTTAAGCCAACTTTTTCACTCTCCTCTTTCACTTTCATCAAGAGGCTCTTTGCTTCCCCCTCACTTTCTGCCATAAGGGTGGTGTCATCTGCATATCTGAGGTTATTGATATTTCTCCTGGTAATCTTGACTCCAGCTTGTGCTTCTTCCAGCCCAAAGTTTCTCATGATGTACACTGTATATAAGTTAAATAAGCAGGGTGACAATATACAACCTTGGCGTACTACTTTTCCGAAATGGAACCAGTCTGTTGTTCCATGTCCAGGTCTAACTATTGCTTCCTGACCTGCATACAAATTTCTCAAGAGGCAGGTCAGGTGGTCTGATATTCCCATCTCTTTCAGAATATTCCACAGTTTATTGTGATCCACACAGTCAAAGGCTTTGGCATAGTCAATAAAGCAGAAATAGATGTTTTCTGTAACTCTCTTACTTTTTCGATGATCCAGCAGATGTTGGCAATTTGATCTCTGGTTCCTCTGCTTTTTCTAAAGCCAGCTTGAACATCTGGAAGTTCATGGTTCACATATTGCTAAAGTGTGGCTTGGAGAATTTTGAGCATTACTTTACTAGCATGTGAAATGAGTACACTTTCACTTATTTCTATTATTATTATAATGCATCAGCTCTACCTCTGATCATCAGGCATTTCATCCTCGAGGTTGGGAACCTCTGCTCTAACTGGCTTATTACTGTTGTTGTTTAATAGGTGTCATGTCTGGATCTTTGCAGCCCCGTTAACTGTAGCCCACCAGCCTTTAGCTGGAAAGAATATGCCTGCAATGCAAGAGACCATGGTTTGATCCATGGGTGGGGAAGATTCCTTAGAAAAGGAAACAGCTATCCATTCCAGTATTCTTGCCTGGGAAATCCTGTGGAGTGAGGAGTCTGCTGGGCTATAGTCCATGGGGTTTTAAGAGTCAGGCATGAATTATTGAGTAAACAACAAGTACTGGAGTGAGTGAAATTCACTCAGTTGTGTGGGACTATTTGTGACTCCCTGGAAGCATCCCGCCAGGCTCCTCTGTCCATGGAATTCTCCAACCTAGAATACTGGAGTCAATTGGTATTCCCTTCTCTAGGGGATTTTCCTGACCCAGGGATTGAGCCTGGGTCTCTGGCATTGCAGGCAGACTCTTTACCACCTGGAATAGGTTGCTATTTTCTGCTCCACGGTATCTTCCTGACCCAGGGATCACATCCAAGTTCCCTGCATAGTTAGGCAGATTCTTTACCACTGAGCCTGGGAAAACCAGAACTACAATATGGCAATTTTGTACAAATATTTCCCTTTCATAAGAACTCTTAATAATAAATATAGGATATCTGTGTTCCTGCAATGTACTTTGAAATAAGTTTGAGATAACCAGTTACTTATTTTAAATTATCATTTGGAAATGTCAATTTTATTAAACTGTGTGAGCCCTCTACACACTTTACCATACTCCATGCCCCTGCTAGTCTAGAATATGAGTATATTTACAATCAAGAAATGTGGACTTAGAATAATATATTGAAGTCATGGCTTTCTGGTTTATTAAATGATTTTAAAAAATTAAGAGATAGCAAATTACTTGCATGCAAAATTTGCACTCAGATTATTGAATATTTATGCAGGTACTTCAAATCAGCAAGAGTAAATTTGATATATCTCCTTAAAAAAAACAATCGACCCATCATGAACTGCATCCATTTAAAATGTACAAGATGTAGAAAACAAATTGAAAGTTACAAGGAGGGTGGGGAAGTAGTAGTGACAAGAGGGATAAATAAGGAGATTGGGCTGGCATATATATATATATATTATTATATTTAAAATAAATAACTAATAAAATCCACTGTATAGCACAGGGAACTCTACTCAATACCCTCTGATTACCTGTATTGGAAAAGAATCTAAAAAAGAGTGGGTATATGTATATGTATATATAACTGATTTACTTTGCTGAACATTAGAAACTAACCAACATTTTAAGTCAACTATATGCTGATAAATTTTTTTTAATGTACAAATAAATGAATTCTAAGCAATGAACACATTTGTGAAATCTCAGTTACATTTAATATGCAAGATTTTTTTTGTGTTTTCATATTCATGGCCTTTAATCCCTTCTTTTACAGTCATTCCAATGCTTCCTGTTTTCTATCTGGCTTCTTTTCCTTGAGATAATTTTGAGAGTAGTCCATTGTGTTTCTTTTATCATAAGTTATTCCTTTTTATCGCTGAGCAGTCTGAGAGAGTCAATCCCTAGACAGGTTGATAAGAAGTCCGGGGGTTCCCAAGGAGACAGGGATCTGGGGTTCTCAAGGAGGAGGAAAGGACAGACATTTTATTTATTTATTTTTCCTCTAGATTCCTAGGATTGTATAACAATAATGTCCCCTGCTTGAGGACAGCTTCTAGAGAAAAAAAAAAAAAACAAACTTCTAGCTAATCCTGTTATCTTTAAATGTAAATTATGGAACTGGACCTAGTAAGGACTTTACTACCTCCAGACATTCTTTTGATTCACTGTAATAACTAATTAAAATGTATATAACTCCATTGCTAACAGTAGCAAAGGGGTACTCTTTCTGCCCCCTTCTGATATCTATGTCAGAAGCTTTCTCTATCTCTTTACACTTTAATAAAACTTTATTACACAAAAGCTCTGAGCAATAAGCCTCCTCTTTGGCCCCGGATTGAATTCTCCTCCAGAAGTGAAGAGTCCCGGTTTCTTTCATGGTTCAGCAACAACTTTTCAAGTCTTCCATTGATTCGATATGCCATATATAGTTATCCTTTCATCTTTTGGTAAACATGTGGGCTATTGCCAAGTATTAACAATTATGAATATAAGTATATGAGATTATATGTGGATATATATTTTCATTTGCCTTCAGTAAATTTCTGGGATTGAATTGGCTTGGCATATTATAAGTGCATATTAATTTTTAGGAAATTTCCAAACTATTTTTCAAAATAACTATAACATTTTAGATTCCCACCAAGGAGCATACTATTTATATATTTAATATGTTTTTAGATACTAGCCTAGATATTAAAAAACTAGATTTTTTTTTTTAATAAATTGATCACTAGTATATAGAATAGTATATCCTGGAATGAAATCAAGTGGGCCTTAGGAAGCATCACTATGAACTAAGTTAGTGGAGGTGATGGAATTCCAGCTGAACTATACCAAATCTTAAAAGATGCTGCTGTGTTTTTCTTTCTGGCTCACTTAACTCTGTATAATAGGCTCCAGTTTCATCCACCTCATTAGAACTGATTCAAATGTATTCTTTTTAATGGAACATGTATAATATCATATATGAAACAAATCACCAGTCCAGGTTCAATGTTTGATAATGGGTGCTTGGGGCTGGTGCACTTAGACAACCCAGAGGGAGGAGGAAGCGGGGTTCAGGATGGGGAACACATGTATACCTATGGCAGATTCATGTTGATGTATGGCAAAACCAATACAATATTGTAATTAACTTCCAATTAAAATAAATAAATTTATATTTTTTAAAACAAAACAAAACAAAAAGATGATGTTGTGAAAGTGATGCACTCAATATGCCAGCAAATTTGGAAAAATCAGCAGTGGCCACAGGACTATAAAAGATCAGTTTTCATTCCAATCCTTAAGAAAGGCAATGCCAAAGAATGCTAAAACTACTGCACAATTGCACTAATTTCACATACTAGCAAGGCAATGCCAAAGAATGCTAAAACTACTGCACAATTGCACTCATTTCACACACTAGCAAAGCAATGCTCAAAATTCTCCAAGCCAGGCTTCAACAATACGTGAACCATGAACTTCCAGATAGATGTTCAAGCTGGTTTTAGAAAAGGCAGAAGAACCAGAGATCAAATTGCCAACATCTGCTGGATCATCACAAAAGCAAGAGAGTTCCAGAGAAACATCTATTTCTGCTTTATTGACTATGCCAGAGCCTTTGACTGTGTGGATCACAATAAACTGTGGAAAGTTCTGAGAGAGATGGGAATACCAGACCACCTGATCTGCCTCTTTAGAAGCCTGTGTACAGGTCAGGAGGCAACAGTTAGACCTGGACATGGAACAACAGGCTGGTTCCAAATAGGAAAAGGAGTATATCAAGGCTGTATATTGTCACCCTGCTTATTCAACTTGTATGCAGCGTACATCGTGAGAAACTTTGGGCTGGAGGAAGCACAAGCTGGAATCAAGATTGCCGGGAGAAATATCAATAACCTCAGATATGCAGATAACACCACCCTTATGACAAAAAGTGAAGAGGAAGCAAAGAGCCTCTTGACGAAAGTGAAAGAGGAGAGTGAAAAAGTTGGCTTAAAGCTCAACATTCAGAAAACAATGATCATGGCATCCGGTCCCATCACTTCATGGGAAATAGATGGGAAAACAGTGGCAGACTTTATTTTTTTTTTGTTTTGGATTCCAAAATCACTGCAGATTGTGTCTACAACCATGAAATTAAAAGTCGCTTGCTCATTAGAAGGAAAGTTATGACCAACCTAGACAGCATATTAAAAACCAGAGCCATTACTTTGCAGAAAAAGGTCAAGGCTATGGTTTTTCCAGTGGTCATGTGTGGATGTGAAATTTGGACTATACAGAAAGCTGAGCACAGAAGAACTGATGCTTTTGAACTGTGGTGTTGGAGAAGACTCTTGAGAATCCCTTAGACTGCAAGGAGTTCCAAACAGTCCATCCTACAGGAGATCAGTCCTGAGTGTTCATTGGTAGGACTGATGTTGAAGCCGAAACTCCAATACTTTGGTCACTTGATGTGAAGAGCTAACTTATTTGAAAAGACCCTGATGATGCAAAAGATTGAAAGCAGTAGGAGAAGAGGATGACAGAGGATGAAATGATTGGATGGCATCACCGACTCAATGGACATGAATTTGAGTAAACTCCTGGAGTTGGCTATGGACAAAGAGGCCTGGTGTGCTGCACCTTATGGGGTCGCAAAGAGTTGGCCATGATTGAGTGGCTGAACTGAAATGAACTGAGTGTATAGAGGAATTAGAGTCCATTTTTAAGTAGATACTTAAATGATCTGAATTCTGGACAACATGATTTTTATTTAATGTTAGCATATTAAATAAATAAGAACAATGCTCATTAAAATTGAAAATTAAAATTAGTTGTCTAACATACATTATTCTCAAAGTTTATTATATTTTCATATATACCAGTTATATTTCCTGTGTGTGTGTGTGTGTATATAGAAACATAATCTGCACATTCCCGTGTACACAAATATTATATGTATTACACTTCAATATATAAATATATGAATCCTACATAGGGTGTATATATTTGCTGTAAACACTGTGTGTGATATATATATGAAAAATTCAAATTTTGTATATGGAAGAACAATATTAAAGCCCTCATGTTAAAGAAACTGTCTGTTTTTAGGTGAAAATCTTGTGTGCAGCTTACAAAATTACAGTGAAACTTTACTAAATATGGCTAAATTGTTAGATGAATAATTATGTCAAATATGCAAGTTTTTAAATTATATAAATTCAAATAACCAGCTGCCTATACATATCCTGCTCATTCAAAGTAGTTTCAGTGTTAGCATCAGCAATGCAAATGTTCCTACAATTGTTCCTTATCTTGAAATCTATCGAAAGGAGAGTGTGTTTATTATAATAGATCCTAGTGTCACATTGCTCCACTTCTGCCAGTTATTTGCATATAATCTTGGGCATATTTCTTAATTTTTCAAATACTAAGTCTCTTCTATTGTCAAATGAGAATAGCCACCTACATCCCACAGTTCTGGCTGAAGAGGAAATGTGCAAATGTGCATGAAGTCCTTTGAACAGTGCCCTGTACCCAGGGTGAGCTGGCAGGAAATGGCAGTTCCTACTATATATTAGCTGCATGTGTTCTCATGAATGTTTCCATAGCCTGCTTCCAACCTTGACACTGTTAGGAATAAGAGAAAAGACAATAAGATATATGTGTAATTAAACTATTCCTAAAATTTACCAAAGGGAAATCATTGAGCAAAAAAATAATAATAGTAATTTAGGCAAACTTTTCCTAAGAATCAAATTTTTATGTGTTGTTTTCCTTGTTTTTTTTTTTTTTTGTCATAAGTTATTTTAGGATATTGTCAAGTGTTTGAGCAAAAGTTTATATACAAGATCCCTTTCCGAAGGAAGAAAAATGTGCTCCCTTAGCATTTATATCAGTAGTTCCTTATAGAAATGTGCTGAATGATGAACAGAGGAGGGCCTCATCCACTCCATAAATGCTAACATCCTTTCATTCTTTCCTTTTCTTATTTTTGTTGAAGTAAGCATGCTCTCTCTATTGCCATGAACATTGTACCAAATATTATGACTAACTAATCACTAATTATTTGCACAGTTGTGTCCAACTGGAGAACTCATGGACTATACCATCCATGGAATTCTCCAGGCCAGAATACTGGTGTGGGTAGCTATTCCCTTCTCCAGGGGATCTTCCCAACCCAGGGATCAAACCCAGGTCTCCCACATTACAGGTGTATTACTTACCAGCTGAACCACCAGGGAAGCCAAAATAGTATGAAGAGACTGCTAAGTATGATTAAAAGTAGAGGTAGGGGCAAATGCCAGTAAAAGAGCTTTAAAGCATGATAATTAATATCATCAGTGAAATGTCATTAAGTCTCATATGGGTCTTTAGAGTAACTCCTCCCAAAGAATGATTGAAATTGCAATTATAGTGTTCTTTTGAAAAATACAGATTCAAACTGTCCACGTCTACTGCAGATTTTTTTTTTCCTTAACTAAATAGTCATTTGAAACTATAGTATCCCTGGTTGACTGAGTCCTCAGCTGTGGAAGTATGTAGATGGAGGGCTGACGGGTAAAGTAACTCATGGATTTTCTGCAGTGCAGTCAGCACACTCAACCCAGGTGTTTTTCAAGGATTAACTTTAAATAGTATTGGGAGTTTAAAGGGAAAAATGTAAAAGCTAATTAGCATTTTATTTTTCTATGTTGTTCTTGTTGTTCAGTTGGTAAGTTGTGTTAATGGTTTGTGACCCCATGGACTGCAGTGTGCCAGGCTTCTGTGTCCTTCACTATGTCCCAGAGTTTACTCAGACTCATGTCTATTGAAAGTTGTTCAATTAGAAGAACAAGTTGGCAGAGTAGGTGGACATGGAGTACATCTCTCTCCATGGATATATCAGGAATACACTTTCAGACATGGAAATGCATACAGAATACCAGCTGAGAGCAGACAGGGGTACCTGACCAGTGGAAAATAATATATAGAACCATGCAAAACTCAGTAGGACAAAGGAACTAGGGGGAAAAACAGGAGTGTTAGTAGGACTGGACCGGCCCTTGGCCAGTGGGATAACTGAAGCAGGGGTCTGATCACCACAGCGGGGCAATTAGTCTGAGTCAGAGAAGAAACATTTAAGGTTGAGAGTGAAACAGCTGGTCTGTGGCAGCCTAAATGGAAGGAGAAGCATATACTTCTTGCTGCAGCCATACACACCCCAACAGGGATGCAAGTCTCTTGGAAGGTACAGCGGCTGAGAGCTGGGGTTTAGGAATTATGGAGCAATCCCAAAGTGAGGGCTGCTCTTGACTGCAGAGACACAGATTGAGGGGATGTGAGGGAGGAGATTGTGGTGGGAAATGCCTGTGAATGAAAGCCTGGCAGCCATGGAAGCAAGGCAGTACTGCTAAGTCTTGCATAGGGGATGGAGCCATCAGTAAAGCCTCTCTCTCCCTACATGCCAGCACTGGCAGCTGAACAGTAGAGAGACTGGCCCATCAAATGACTGACTCACTGGACTACAGAGTAGCACCCAACCCAGGATGCTCCTTTAAGTGACTGATGCAGAAAATCCCATGGACAGTGGAGCCTGGAAGGCTGCAATCCATGGGGTCGCTGAGGGCTCAGACATGACTGAGCGACTTCACGTTCACTTTTCACTTTCATGCATTAGAAAAGGAAATGGCAACCCACTCCAGTGTTCTTGCCTGGAGAATCCCAGGGACAAGGAAGCCTGCTGGGCTGCCGTCTACGGGGTCGCACAGAGTCGGACATGACTGAAGCGACTGAAGCGACTTAGCAGCAGCAGCAGTGCCAAACTACAGAGTTGGACCCCACCTAGGGTGCCCCTTTAAGTGCCTGACAAGCCGATCTACAGAGTAGAACCCCAGCCAGGGGCTCCTCTATTTGCCTGACACACTGAACAGCAGAGAAGGGCCCAAGCAAGGGAGCACTCTAAGTGCCTGGATGGGCAGGACTACAGAGAAAGACTGGCCAAAGAGGCCTTCTGATTGCCAGCCACAAGAGACTCGAAAAAAGACTCTGATAGGGCCATAACCAGAAAAGGCAATGGCAACCCACTCCAGTACTCTTGTCTGGAAAATCTCATGGATGGAGAAGCCTGGTAGGGTGCAGTCCATGGGATCCCTAAGAGTTGGACACCACTGAGTGAATTCACTTTCACTTTTCACTTTCATGCACTGGAGAAGGAAATGGCATCCCACTCCAGTGTTCTTGCCTGAAGAATCCCAGGGATGAGGGAGCCTGGTGGGCTGCTGTCTATGGGGTCGCACAGAGTTGGACACGACTGAAATGACTTAGTAGCAGCAGCAGCAGTAGGGCCATAACTCCTGCAGCAGAGACAATCTGTGTTCCTGCACACTTGGCGCCCCACGGTTCCCACAAGCCAAGCAGCTGGACCACCTTCACGCTCAACTCTCACTGGGACAGAGCTGCCACAGGCAAAAATGTCTTGCGTCTATGCATGCAGGGTCATTTCGGTCATGTCAGACTCTTTGCAACCCTATAGACTGTGGCCTGCCAGGCTTCTTTGTCAAGGAGGGGTGTTCACCAGGCAAGAATACTGGAGTGTATTGGCCAATACTGGTTGCCATACCCTTCTAGAGCACTATATTTCCTGTTTTCCTAGCTGTCAACTCCCCTGAGTACCTGCTGCTGCCAGAAGCCCTGTGACCCAAGTGCCACCTCTACACCTGGCCCTCCCAGAGGCAAATCTTGGTTGTCCAGGGCAGCCTCAGGAACAAACCCCAGTGGATGCTCCACATGCAGAAGTAGAAATAAAACCACAGTTGAAATCCAGGGACAGTGCAGTTAAGGAAGAAGATCCAAAACCTTCCCTCCAGCTGTACAAGCTGTAGATTAAATTCATATGATCAACTAGGTAGACTCTATGTCTGTGGAATATATAAAAGGTCATTGAGAGCTCCCACAAAAGAAAATTCACTAGTTCTGATAGCTGTGGACATTTGAGGCAAGAACACATAGGAGTAGGACCAGATTAAAATCTGAGGTGCCCCCACAGCAAGTCCAGAGATCAGCACAATGTTGGGGGCCATCCTAGGGAGGTGAGGTAGACTGTGACTCCCAGCATGGGAAAGGACTCTAACAGCAGTGACGCATGAAAAACATTTATTATTTTTATGTTTTGACTTGTTCTGTAGATTCTTTTGGATTTTTTTCCCTTTATTTCCCTCTTTTTCCCCCTCTGTTGTATTTGACCATTTTATCAGCACTATCAAATCTAATTAAGCATTTGAGTGTTTTGTTTTCCTCAGTCACATATTTTACTGATGTTATAAACCTCTGCCTCTACACTGGGCTTTTGCAGCTCTGCAGAGTTTTCCTCTTTTTGTTCTTTTCTTGTTTTAACTTTAATTTTAAAATCTATTATTATTTTTTCTACATTTATTCCTTTGTTTGCTTTTCCTAATAATTCTTTTCCCCTTGCAGTTAATCTTTAATGCATATAAATATATATCTACCTCTGTTTAACTTTGCATATCTATTCTTTCTTTCCTTTCCTCTCAACAGTTTTGTTAGTTTTGTTTTCATTGCTCTGTTCCGCACTTGGCACCTTTTTAATTTTGTTTTCCACTTTGTGCTTTAGTTAGTTTTGTTCCTAAGAGGTAAATATAATTTTTGATTTCCTTTGTTTGCCAGGTCAATCTACTGTACTTTATTTTTGTTGGACTGTTTATACTTTGCTCATGGATGTATATGTACATTTGTGCATTCCATTATTTTAATTGATATTTGACTGACTTTGTAACTGCCATCTGTCTGGGTTCATCTTCTTCTTTTTTTTTTTTTCCTGTTTACATTTCTTTCACCTTATTTTTTATTATTTAAAAAATTTTAATTGGAGGCTAATCACTTTACAGTATTATGGTGGTTTTGCCATACATTGACATGAATCAGTCATGAGTGTACATGTATTCCCCATCCTGAACCCCCCCACCTCCCTTCCCATCCCATCCCTCAGGGTCATCCAAGTGTACTAGCCCTGGGCACCCTGTCTCATGCATTGAACCTGGATGGTGATATATTTTACATATGATAATATACATGTTTCAATGTTATTCTCAAATTATCCCATCCTCACCTTCTCCCACAGAGTCCAAAAGTCTGTTCTTTACATCTGTGTCTCTTTTTCTGTCTCACATATAGGGTCAGCATTACCATCTTTCTAAATTCCATATATATGCATTAATATTATGTATTGCTCTTTTTCTTTCTGACTTACTTCACTATGTATAACAGGCTCCAATTTCATCCACCTCATTAGAACTGATTCAAATGAATTCTTTTTAATAGCTGAGTAATATTCCATTGTGTATATGTACCACAACTTTCTTATCCATTCATCTGCTGATGGACATCTAGGTTGCTTCCATGTCCTGACTATTATAAACAGTGCTGAAATGAATATTGGGGTACACATGTCTCTTATCCCCTGGAGAAGGAAATGGCAACCCACTCTAGTATTCTTGCCTGGAGAATCCCATGGACAGAGGAGCTTGGTGGGCTAGACTCCACGGGTCACAAAGAGTCAGATACAACTGAGCGATTTCACTCATGTCTCTTTCAATTCTGGTTTCCTCAGTGTGTATGCCCAGCAGTGGTATTGCTGGGTCATAAGGCAGTTAAATTTCCAGTTTTTTAAGGAATTTCCACACTGTTCTCCATAGTGGCTGTACTAGTTTGCATTCCCACCAACAGTTAAGAGAGTTCCTTTTTCTCCACATCCTCTTCGGCACTTATTGTTTGCAGACTTTTGGATAGTAGCCATTATGACCAATGTGAGATGGTACCTCATTGTGGTTCTGATTTGTATTTCTCTGATAATGAGTGATGTTGAGCATCTTTTCATGGGTTTGTTAGCCATCTGTATGTCTTGGAGAAATGTCTGTTTAGTTCTTTCACCCAGTTTTTGATTGGATTGCTTATTTTTCTGGAATTGGGCTGCAGGAGTTGTTTGTATATTTCTGAGATTAGTTCTTTGTCAGTTACTTCATTTGCTATTATTTTCTCCCATTCTGAAGGCTGTCTTTTCACCTTGTTTATAGTTTCCTTGGTTGTGCAAAAGCTTTTAAGTTTAATTAGGTCCCATTTGTTTATTTTTGCTTTTATTTCCATTACCTTGGGAGGTGGGTCATAGAGGATCCTGCCATGATGTACATCACAGAATTCTTCTTTGATGTCTCCTTTCTGGGTATTTATTTTAATCTCACTTAATGCCATAACAAACCCCTTGTGGAATCTCCATTCCTGACCAGAGGTTAAGCCCTGAGCCTCTGGAGTGGGAGCACTGACTCCAAGACTATAGGCTACCTGAAAACTAACCCCAGGGAGTATTAAATAGTGAGAACTCATACAAAGGAAACCACTTGAATATAAGACCTGGAATCACCCAACCACCAGTAGCACCCTCTGTAGGATGCCTCATCTAAACAACAAATAAAACAAAAATACAAACCAAAGCATCAGCAGACAGGATTACCACCTCATTCTGCCTTGCCAATCAGAAGAAAAACAAACAAACAAAGTCTCAGCACAAATCTCATCCTATAGTAAGCTTACACAAACCACTGAACCAGCATTAGTAGGGCAGAAACCAAAAGGAAGAAAGAATTCAACTGTGAATCTTGTGAAAAGGAGACCTCAAACAGAGTAAGTTAAAAAAAAAATGCAGAGAAGTACCACACAAATGAAGGAACAAACTAGAAACAGAGAAGTCCAAATAAATGAAGAGGAAATGGGCAAACTACCTGAGAAAGAATTCAGAATAATGACAGGAAAGATGATCAAAAAACCTTGAAAACAAAATAGAGAAAATGTAAGAATCAACTAACAAAGACCTAGAAGAATTAAAGGATAAACATACAGAGACAAACAACACAATTACTGAAATTAAAAATATTCTAGAAGAAATCAATAGCAGAATACCTGAAGTAGAACAAATCAATGAGCTGGAAGGTAAAATGGTGGAAACAACTTCTGAAGAGCAGAATAGAATGAAAAGAACTGAGGATAGTCTCAGAGACCCCTGGGCAACATCAAACACACCAAAATTCAAATTATAGGGTTCCCAGGAAAAGAAGAGAAAAATAAAGGGTATGAGAACATTTTTGAAGAGATTATAGTTGAAAAATTTGCCAACATGGAAAAGGAAGTAGTCAATGAAGTCCAAGAGGCACAAAGAGTCCCATACAGGATAAACCCAGGGAGAAATGTGCCAAAATAAATACTAATTAGCAAAGACTAAAGACCTATATATATATATATATAAAGCAACAAAGGAGAAGAAACAAATAACATACAAGAGAAACCCCATTTTCTTAATAGCTGATATTTAAGCAGAAATACTACAGGCCATAACGGAATGACAGTATATATTTAAAATATTGAAGGGAAAAAGTCTACAATCAAGATTACAGTACCTGGCAAGGATCTCATGCAAAATAGATGGAGAAATAAAATGTTTTTCAACAAGCAAACTTAACAGATTTCAATACCACCAAATCAGCTTTACAACAAATGTTAAAGGGACTTCTATAGGCAAGAAATGCAAGAGAAGAAAAAAGATTTAGAAAATCAAGCCCGAACAATTAAGATCATGGCAATAAGAGCATATATACCAATAATTACTTTAAATGTAAACAGATTAAATGCTCCAACCGAAAGATGCAGACTGGCTGAGTAGATACAAAAATAAGACCCATATATATGTTGTCTGAAAGTAATCCACTTCAGACCTAAAGACAGTTGTGGACTGAACATGAGAGGATGGAAAAATATATATCCTATATGTGTGAAGAGATTTCCACAGCAGAGGATTAAAAAATCACTTGTGAGGGTAACAGAAAGAGACTTTTATGCAGGGAAAAATGGACTTCCCATGTGGTGCTAGTGGTAAAGAAGCCACCTGGCCACACAGGAGAAGTAAGAGATGCAGGTTTGATCCCTGGATCAGGCAGATCCCTTGGAGGGGGGCATGGCAGCCCACTCCAGTATTCTTGCCTGGACAACCTCATGGATAGAGGAGCCTGGAGGGCTACGGTCCATGGGATCACAAAGAGTTAGACTGACTGAAGGAACTGAGCATACACTCAGGCAAAACCATATCACCATCTGGAAACATAGAGTTTTATCTCCTATGGTGCATCAATATCCCTCAAAATGCCTGTGTATTATGTTTCTGATGAAAATATCTTGTATGTATGTTTGTATTCTTTCATCAGTCATATCTTTATCTCTTCATTAAATCACATACTTCTGGAGTGTCCAAATGTTCATTCATTTTCCAGTCTTTTATACTGTGATATTTTAGAGTTTATAATATGAGCTATTCTTTGCAATTCCTCTTTGAATTCCTTACTTTCACTTACTTGTGGCAATTATATTTTTCTATCAATGATAGTTGTCTTGAAGATACTTTGCTTCACAAAGGAACTTACATTCATCTGAAGCAGGCAGTGTCTTTATGATTCCCTTCAGTAGTCAAGCCAAGAGCACACTCTTCCAGGGAAGCCTTCAATCAGTGTCTGAGCATGGTAGGTGTATTGCAGAGTGGTCATATTTGCTCAGTATAGACCACTCTGACTTTGCTCATGCTAAGTTGCTTCAGTCATGGCTAACTCCTTATTACTCTATGAACTGTAGCATGGAAGGCTTCTCTATCCATGGGATTCTCCAGGCAAAAATGCCAGAGTAGGTTGTCATGCCCTCCTCCAAGGGATCTTCCATACCTTGGAATTGAACCATGACTTGACTCTAGAGCTTCCTCTTGTATTGGCTGAAACACTGATAGGTGTGTGATGTGTTCTGAGGCTATCTGCCTAGTTCTGCTTTTTTCTCCATTTATCTTTACAGGCACTGTCACTCATGAAGTCACATCCACTCCTAACTCTGTCTCAGTGTTGACTACCTACTGATACATTACATCACAATGGAAAGTAAGGCCTGCAAATGTATTTTGCTATTCTCTGTCATCAACAGCATGCATTTCCATCAGTTTTCATCACCATTTCTCCATTCTTACAGACTGGCTGAATGGATACAAATAAGACCCATATATATGTTGTCTAAAAGTAACCCATGTCAGACCCAAAGACAGATATAGACTGAATGTGAGAGGATGGAAAAATATATTGCATGCAAAGGGGAAGAAGAAGAAAGCTGGAGTAGCAATCATCATATCAGACAAAATATACCTTAAAATGAAGATTATAAGAGATTAGGAAGGACACTGCATAATGTTCAAGGGACAAATCAAACAGGAAGACATAACAATTATAAATATCTATGTACCCAACATAGGAGCACCTCAAAACATAAGACAAACATGAACAGACATAAAAGGAGAAATTGACAGTAACACAATAATAATAGGAGACTTTAACACCACACACACAGTAATGGACAGATTATCAAAACAGAAAATTAATAAGGAAACACAAGTCTTAAATGATACATTAGATGAGATAGATCTCATTGATATATTTAGGACATTCCATCCAAATGCAGAAGAAAACACCTTCTTCTCAAATGCACATGGACCATTCTCCAGGATAGACCACATCTTGGGTCACAAAACAAGCCACAAAAATTTACCTCAAAAAATGGTAAACTCAAGAAAATTAAAATTATATCAAGCAACTTCTTGGTCCACAATGTTATTAGACTAAATATTAGTTACAAGAAAAAAAAAAACTGTAAGAAATGCCAAAACATGGAGATTAAACAACACATTTCTAATAACCAACAGGTTACTGAAAAAAATCAAATGGGAAATCAAAAAATTTCTAGAAACAAATGACAGTGAGAAAACAACTCAAAACCTATAGGATGTAGAGAAAGCAGTCCTAAGAGGGAAATTTATAGCAATACAATCCTACCTCAAGAAACAAGAAAAACATTGAATAGACCACCTAACTTTACACCTAAAACAACTGGACAAAGAAGAAGAAGAAGAACAGAAACAACCCAAAATTAACAGAAGGAAAGAAATCATAAAGATCTGAGCATAATAAGTGAAAAAGAAATGAAAGAAACAATATTAAAGATTAATAAAATTAAAAGCTCATTCTTTGAGAAGATAAACAAAATTGACAAGCTATTAGCCTCACTCATCAAAATAAAAGCAAAGAATCAAATCAACAGAATTAGAAATTAAATAGCAGACATTACAATAGACAATGAAAAAATACAATGGATTTTAAGACACTCTTATGAACAACATTATGGCAATAAAATAGATAACCTGGAAGAAATGGACAGATTCTTAGAAAAGTTCAATCTTCTAAGACTGAACTAGGAAGAAATAGGAATTATGAACAACCCAACTACTAGCACTGAAACTGAAGCTGTGGTCATTAATCTCCCTAAAAACAAATCCCACGACCAGATGGCTTCACAGGAAATTTTTATCAAACATTTAGAAAACTCTTTCAAAAAATTGCATAAGGAACACTTCCAAACTCATCCTACAAGACCACTATCACCTTGATACAAAAACCAGAAAAAGACAACACAAACAATGAAAACTATAGGCCAATATCACATAGATGCAAAAATCCTCAACAAAATTTTAGCAAACAGAATTCAACAACATATCAAGAAGCTCATATACCATGGTCAAGTTGGATTTATTCTAGCAATGCAAGGATTCTTTAATATATGTAAATCAATCAATGTGATATATCATATTAAGAAATTAAAAGTTAAAAACCTATGATAATCTCAATAGATATAGAAAGATATTTTGAGAAAATTCAGCACCCATTTATGATTAAAACTCTCAAAAAAAAAATGGGCATAGAAGAAACCTACCTCAAGTTACTAAAGACCATATATGATAAGCCTACAGCAAACATTATTCTCAATAGTGAAAAACTGAAAACATTCCCCCTAAGATCAGTAACAAGACAAGAGTATCCAGTTTCACCACTATTATTCAACATAGTTCTGGAAGTCCTAGCTACAGCAATCAGAGAAGAAAAAGAAATAAAAGGAATTCAGTTCAAAAAAGAGGAACTAAACTTCTCACTGTTTGCAGATGACGTGATACTGTACATGCTGCGAAGTCGCTTCAGTCGTGTCCAACTCTGTGTGACCCCATAGACGGCAGCCCACCAGGCCCCCCTGTCCCTGGGATTCTCCAAGCAAGAACACTGGAGTGGGTAGGAAACCCTAAAGAAGTATTAGAAAGTTCCTAGAGCTAATCAGTGAATTTAGCAAAATTGTAGGAAACAAAATCAATACACAGAAATCACTTTCGTTTCCATATACTAGCAATGAAAAATCAGAAAGATAAATTAAGAAATCAATTCTATCCAGCATTGCAACACAAAGAATTAAATATCTAAGGATAAACTTACCTAAAGAGAAAAAAGAACTGTACACAGAAAATGAGAAGATAGCATAAACAGATGGAGAGATATTCCATGCTCCTGGGTAGGAAGAACCAATATTGTGAAAATGATTATACTATCAAATGCAACCTACAGATTCAGTGTGATCCATATGAAATTACCAATTGCTTTTTTCACAGAACTAGAACAAAAAATTACACAATCCATATGGAAACACAAAAGACCCCGAATAGCCAAAGCTGTCTTGAAAAAGAAGAATGGAGCTGGAGGAATCAACCTTCCTGACTTCAGATTATACCACAATGATTTAGTCATCAATACAGTCTGGTACTGCACAAAAACAGAAATCTAGACCAGTGGAACATGATAGAAATTCCAGAAATAAACCCATGCACCTATGGGTTCCTTATTTTTAACAAAGGAGTCAAGACTATACAGTGGGGCAAAGACAGCTTCTTCAATAAATGGTGCCGGAAAAACTGGACAGCTACATGTAAATGAATGAAATTAGAACACTTTCTAACACCATACACAGAGATAAACTCAAAATGGATTAAAGACCTAGATGTAATACCAGAAACTATAAAACTCTTAGAGGAAAACATAGGCAGAACACTTGATGACATAAATCAAAGCAAGATCCTCTATGACCCACCTCCTAGAGTGACAGAAATAAAAACAGAAGTAAACCATTGGGACCTGATGAAACTTAAAAGTTTTTGCACAAAAAAGGAAACTATAAGCAAAGTTAAAAGACAATCCTCAGAATGGGAGAAAGTAATAGCAAATGAAACAACTGACAAAGGCTTAATTTCCAAAATATACAAGCATCTCATGCAACTCAATGTCAGAAAAAAAAACAACCCAATCAAAAAGTGAAACAAGACCTAAACAGACATTTCCCCGAAGAAGACATACAGATTGCTAACAAACATGTTAAAAGATGCTCAACTTTGCTCATTATTACAGGAAGGCAAGTCAAAACTATAATGAGGTTTTAAACTACAATGACCTCACACCAAATACTGGAGAGGGTGCAGAGAAAAGGGAATGCTCTTGCGCTGCTGGTGGGAATGTAAATTGATACAGCCACTATGAAAGACAGTATGGAGATTCCTCAAAAAACTAGGAATAAAACCACCATATGACCCAGCAATCCTACTCCTACACATATACCCTGAGGTAACCAAAATTGAAAAACACACATGTATCCCATTGTTCACTATAGCACTGTTTATAATAATTAAAATATGGAAGCAACCTAGATATCCTTTGACAGATGAATGGATTAAAAAGTTGTGGTATATATACACAATGGAATATTACTCAGCCATAAAAAGGAGCACATTTGAGTCAGTTCTGATGAGGTGGATAAACCTAGAACATATTACACAGAGTGAAGTGAGTCAGAAAGAGTATTATATTCTAACCCATAATATAAAGTCTGGAAATATGGTGGTGAAGAACTTATTTACAGGACAGCACTGGAGAAACAGACATAGAGGATAGACTCATGGACATGGGGAGAGTGGAAGAGAGGGTGAGATGTATGGAAAGAGTAACATGGANAAAGCACTGCTTATTGAAACTAGATGATTAAAGCATAGAGTTCACATAAATTTCTTAGGTTACATAACATTCAGTTCAGTTCAGTTCAGTGGCTTAGTCGTGTCCAACTCTTTGTGACCCTATGAATCTCAGCACGCCAGGTTTTCCTGTTCATCACCAACTCCCGGAGTTCACTCAAACTCACGTCCATTGAGTCAGTGATGCCATCCAGCCATCTCATCCTCTGTCGTCCCCTCTCCTCCTGTCCCCAATCCCTCCTAGCATCAGAGTCTTTTCCAATGAGTCAGTTCTTTGCATTAGGTGGCCAAAGTGTTGGACTTTCAGCTTTAGCATCAGTCCTTCCAAAGAACACCCAGGACTGATCTCCTTCAGAATGGACTGGTTGGATCTCATTGCAGTCCAAGGGACTCTCAAGAGTCTTCTCCAACACCACAGTTCAAAAGCATCAATTCTTCAGCGCTCAGCTTTCTTCACAGTCCAACTCTCACATCCATACATGACCACTGGAAAAACCACAGCCTTTACTAGATGAACCTTTGTTGGCAAAGTAATATCTCTACTTTTGAATACGCTATCTAGGTTGGTCATAACTTTCTTTCCAAGGAGTAAGCGTCTTTTGATTTCATGGCTGCAGTCACCATCTGCAGTGATTTTGGAGCCCCTAAAAATAAAGTCTGACATTGTTTCCACCGTTTCCTCATCTACAGCTAGTAAGTGTTAAACTTACTAGCTAACATAAAATAATCAACTTCTTATATTTTTAAAAGCAATGTTATAATGTTAAAAAAAAAAAAAGAGAAAAAACAAAGAAGCATATTTCTTTAACACATGGCCATTTTCCTAGAAGCCAGGAACAAACAACCTGTGATAATCTGCACAGTGGTTCTTCAAATCCGGTTCCATCAAGCAGGACAAGAGGATATGGAAAAGACCACAGTCCTATAGACCCAGGCGCCAAGTTGGCAGTGCTATTCACAGCATGGGAAATATTGAATCTCATAGATTTTGTCTACCTGTAACGTGGGGCTGAGAAATTAATTCTCTAGCTAGAAAGGCTCAGGCCTAGGAACAACCCTCTTGCTAGGTAAGAAAAGGAGAATGGATTCAGGGGAGAGCTAAAAATTCCACCATGGTACATGATCAGTAAATGTTACTCAGTCACTAAATCATGTTTGCCACTTTGCGACCCTATGTATTGCAGCATGCTGGGATTCCCTGTCTCTCACCACCTCCCAGATTTGACCTAAGTTCATGAGCTCATTGAATTGGTGATGTTATCCAACCTTCTCATCCTCTGATGCCCTGTTCTTCTTTTGCCTCCCAGCATCAGGGTCTTTTCCAATGAGTTGACTATTCACATCAGGTGGCCTAAGTATTGGAGCTTCACCTTCATTATCAGTCCTTCCAGTGAGTATTCAGGGTTGATTTCCCTTAGAACTAAATGGCTTTATCTCTTTATTGTCCAAGGGACTCTCAATAAATATCGACTATTATTTTATTATTAGCCAAAATCCAAAACGTTTATGAAAGAGAAAAACAGTGCATTAGCTCAATAAGATCATAAAATGGCAAGAAATGCTTGTTCCTAAAACATAGAAAACTCAAAGTTTTATTTATTTGTGATATTTCAAGTATAATGTGTTCTCAGTATTTTATCATTGCATTTTAATGAAGGCACAACTGCATCTGGATCTTATTTTTCATGACTTGGGGATAAGATCGAGTTATTTTTTCTCATGTTTATTGGTCATTTTCATAGTTATCTAGAAATGGTAAACTATGTTTCTGAAATTTTCCACAAAATTATTTGAAAATGAATAAGAAAAATTATAATGATGCTTTGTTGTGGTTAAAAGCATTCTGCATGCATGCTGCAAACATGCATGACTGTTTGCAACTCTTGGACTATAGCCTGCCAGGCTCCTCTGTCCATGAGAATTCACTAGGGAAAAATACAGGAGTGGGTTGTCATGCCCTCCTTCAGGGGATCCTCCCAACTCAGGGTTTGAACCCATGTCTCTTACATCTTCTGCATTAGTAGGCAAGTTATTTACCACTAGCACCATCTGGGAAGCCCTTAAAAACATAATATTTTGTACAAATATATGGTCCTAGTAATTCAGAAATAATGGAATCAAGTCATGTCACTGTAAAGTCAAATAATGCTATCTTTGTTTAAAAAAAAAAAAAAAAAGGAATCCCACTGCTGCCGGTTGAAGATTGTTGCTTTCTTTCAGACATCCCTGAAAATATGGAGTGCTGTTTTCCCATGTTTTTGTAAAATAATCTTTGATAAATGTAAAGAATTCCTTCCCTAGAATGTGTGACATTATCAAGAAAGTCTTTTTGTAATATTCTGTTTCCCTGGATTTGGTTTACATTTTTATTCATATGTGGTACCTATCACTAACCTATGTGCTAAGCTTTGGTCTCACCATCAATTCTAATTTTTTTGCTGAACATCACCATTTCCAACTCCCAAGCAGGCTCTGCTTGGTAAATTCTCTTCAGCCACAATGTTGTTCAGTCGCTAAGTCATGTCTAACTCTTTGTGGCCCCATGTACGGCAGCAGGCCACCCTTTCCTGTACTCCACTATCCCCCAGATTTTGCTCAGATTCATGTCCATTGAATTGGTGATAACCATCTCATCCTCTGCTATCCTCTTCTCCTTCAGCCACAATGTATTATTTTGAATAAAAATAAACTGTACAAAAAAATACATAAAAAGTAAAATACTACTGGTGATAAAAAGGCACATTAAATATATCATATTAAAACAAAACACTGCTTCCTTGATAATCCACACTCGTTTAATCACTTTTTCTTAAAATACAAGACTTGTTAGTTAAATGTATTATGAATTTCTTAATACAGTGTACTGAATCACAAGTCTCTAATGATAGAATGAAGCCTAGTAAAACGTTCTCTATGCTCAACAATGTGTTTAAAACATAACTTATTTGTCATAGCTCATTAGCTCACTGAATGAATTTGTCCAAATCATGAAGGCAAAATGGTTTTAAACTCCTAGGGCACATCTTTTCTTCTACTACTCATGTAATTTATACCTTCATCACTTGCTCTCAGAGCAGTCTTTTCACTAAGGACAGTATTTTGAAGTATTGCTCCAGTAAGATATAATGAGAACATACTGTGAGAGGCAGTTAAAGAGATACAGACAGAGAATAAGAAATTGCATGCTGAGAAAAAGAGTTACACAAACACTTAACCCAGACACTCTCTCTGGGCTTTGTGGTTTTGCTGCCTGATTCATGAAAAAGAATGTGAACAGATAAAGAATCATACAAGGGTTTAAGTTCATCTTTTAGTGAAGGAACATCCACATGTTTCTATGATTTAGAATCACAAAACTATCTTTGTATGGTTTCATTAGACTACTGTGTATAGAATCAATTTACAGCAGGAACCAAAGATCAGGGAGTTTAAATGATTCTTTAAGAATGATCCCTATAACATGTAGCTGGGGAGGTGGCTATTAATGATGAAAAGAAATAGAGAGCACCAGCAGAATGGATATACAAAGAAGGATTTTTCAAAATAGATTTCCTAAAGCTAAAGTTATGTGAACTTGGTTCTTGCTCTATTTTGAAATTTTTATGTAAGATTGAAAGTATTATTACATAGTAATGTATTCATATTGTATACACGTGGAAATAATTATGTGCTATTTCACATATATTTGCATATAAATCATATAGTTACTTATAAGAGAATTGTGTTATGGATGATAATATGAAAATAGATTTTACTTAAGGCCACATTAAAATTGAATTCAACATACTGGCCAACATGTAATGTGAATAGAGGAGTTATTTAAAATAAAATATTCAGTAGATAAAAAAAAAAAGGTGGTTTACTGTGAGCTCCAAATTATACTGAAATTGAAAAAATTGAATTGTAAATAAAGAAGAACTATTGACTATGATTATTATAAATGATGATTCTTAATTCTTGAGAATATAACAGGCTTAATCTGGAATAGCCATGTCTAGTGAGATTGTATATACAGTTAAACCACAGTTAGAGAATGACCAAATAATGAACCATAAAATTGCCCTAAAAAGAGTCAGACACGACTGAGCAACTGAACTGAACTGAATTGATATGTCAGAAAAGTAGTGTAATTTCTGTTGTACAAAACAGTATTTTTCATATAATAAATCTGAAGGAAACAAGACAGATATTATTTTTTTTTCCAAACAGAGTTGAAAAACTGCCTTGGTAGAAAGAGTCTACATTTGAATATTTATCACAATATTTATGTTAGCTGTGGAAAGATGTGCACTCAACTTATACTCTACTGATGCTCTTGTCTAGTTCATATCATTTGTGTTGCTATGCAATATTTTTTCATAATAATTTGTTTCATGAGACCTTTCATCATCAATCATTAAATATTCTTTTTGCTCGACTGAATGATCTATAAGGTTAAACTCATATGACTAAATTCAAACACCTACATTTTTAAAAGAATTGTACCCCACCAGGCTCATCTCTCCATGGGATTTCTCAGGCAAAAATACTGCAAAAATACTGAAGGAAATGGGTTGCCATTTCCTTCCCCAGGGGATCTTCCTGATCCAGGGATCAAACATGGGTCTCCTGCATTGCAGGCAGATTCTTTACTGACTGAGCCACCAGGGAAGCCCATAAAATGAACAAAGGTACATATTAAATGCCAATACTTTTTTGGATTTTTGAGTAGAATCTGTTCGACATTACAGTTGCTAGAATACTGCGCTTATTGTGGTAACCCTATGTTTCGTAATCTCCCATCAAGGGATTATTTTTATAGCTCCAGATTTTTAAACCTAAATACCATCCATTGCCATAAAATTTACCTGAAAGTAAAAAGTCAGAATTCTGACAAACTATAGAATGATTTTATACTTGAGCTTATTCTGCAACCAGCAATTAAACTCAAAATCTGAGAGTAGATTAAGGTTAGTAGAAATCTTTTGGTTTCCTTGATACTTAAATTCCTGTTTTTCTTTTTGTTTACACTTTTGTTTTCCTTGATAAAATTAATAATATTTAAGTATAATTTAGCAATGTACTCTGTTGCACTAATTAAGTTTCAGTTTTAAACTAAGAATAAATTAACACATTTTAGTATACTCTATATTTTCATTCGAAAGTTCCACTTGATCTTTAATAATAAAATTCTGACCACAGCGTTTTTCATCAATGAAGCAGAATTAGATTGATAGTCAATTGGAAGTCAAATGTATTGAAATAAACTCAAATATTTGAAAGAAATTTTGAAATTTTGCTTCTTGCAATTTATAATCTATATCCTGTGGTATACTGTATAGGTTTATTGGCTTACAAGTACAAAAATTTCTCTGTTGCCAATAAAACAGTAAAGGGATTCATTAATTATACCTGATATAAACATAATCTGGGTTTGAATATATGATATTTTTGAAGTAATTGATGGACTGTTGGAAAAGACTCTTGAGAGTCCCTTGGACTTCAAGGAGATACAACCAGTCCATTCTAAAGGAGATCAGTCCTGGGTGTTCTTTGGAAGGAGTGATGCTAAAGCTGAAACTCCAGTACTTTGGCCACCTCATGCGAAGAGTTGACTCATTCGAAAAGACTCTGATGCTGGGAGAAATTGGGGGCAGGAAGAGAAGGGGACGACCAAGGATGAGATGGCTGGATGAGCTGGCATCACCAACTCGATGGACTTGAGTCTGAGTGAACTCCGGGAGTTGGTGATGGAGAGGGAGGCCTGGCATGTTGCGATTCATGGGGTCGCAGAGTCAGACAGAACTGAGTGACTGAACTGAACTGAATGGTTCCAAGGAAACTGTAATTGTTGATCACAAACTTTCCTTAGAGTGTTTATTTATATTTGTTTTTACTTCAAATTAAATAAATAGCATATAGGGGTTTTTGATAGTGAAAAAGTACTGAAAAAATACACTGAAGACAATTTGATTTTATCAAACATTATTTTGATTTGAATACTTTAACATTGCTTTTTCATGTCTCAATCCTTGTGTGATATCCGTTGTGATTTACTCTATACATGATTCTAAACCAAAGGATCATTACCACAAGAAGTTATATATATATATATGTATTTGAAACAGATGGTCTAAACTTTTTTGAACGCTAATTTTTAAAATAATTTTTGAACTTTTGTTGGAAATATTTTGATGAAAATATACAGTAAAATTTGCTCAAGTACAAGAAACTGGCTTTTTAAAACTTTGTTAACATTTATAAACTTTAGTACAAAATGCATTTTACCATGGAAACGTTAAGTAACCTTTCTTATGATCTTCAGGAACCTCAGAGCCCCATTTCCTAAATTATTTTATATGACTTGAACTTCTTTTGTTGTTGTTGTTGTTGTTTAAACATATTTAGAAGAGATTTTTCCAGAAAAACAGGTTGATCTATTCAATTTCATCTTGACATTCCAATTGTTATATATTTCAAATTGAGGAAATGCTGGAAGGGGAATGTAAAACTTTATCTAAATGTTCTAGTTCTTGTTTTATTATTTTCCTTTTGACCAAGGAGAGCTATGCAACATAAGTAAAGTGACAGTAAAGGGCACAACAACTGGTCATTTAACTCAAAGGAAACTAAGTTATATTATATCTCACTATTGGGAGCAAGGATTGTTCCAGTCTCCAAGGATAGGCTATAAAGTAGTCATGAATATGATAGAATTATACTAAGTTGATTTTTAAAGATGATAGAATTAACATTCTTTTAACCCTACTCTTTCAGTTAAAAAAATGTGTTTGGCTAAGATTATTTCTTGCCATCCTTTGTTTTTATATTGTTTGGTTTTATATTTTTTGTTTTATGTTGTTTCGTATAGTGCTTTATTTTTGCTCTTAGTTCAGCTGTTGTTTGTGCTTTTGTTCCTTGAACACTACCAAGGTTGCAATGAGACAAAAATTGATGAGGACAATTATTGAGGACAAAAATTGATGACGTGACATTAACATGATAGTGGAATATACTTGCAACTCTTTCTGAAACTTTAAGCTCCCATTTTTACTGGATTATAATTTTTAACTGAATCAAAATACAAACGCAGCCAATATTGTACTTCAGGATTTATGTATATATTTCATACAAAAATGTTCATTTTCACTTTTATCTTTGAACAGGTACATTCTATCTACCCCATTCTCAGGATACAGATAACATGTTATGATGCTGAAAGGATGAATAACATGTGTATGGACAGATATTATAGCCGCAGAGCCACGGGCGACTTCATTATGACTGAGATTGGACAGAATATGTTCCCATCTACAGCTCTTTGCTATGTCACAAATATACCAACGGACACACTGAAATACTTAGATATATTACTTGATCTGTTCATAGGCTACACAGCATATTGTGATATTTTCTTTTCATCATTATATTCATTCATTCTACATATATTAATTTAATGTATGTAGATGTATGTAGAACAAACCATAACAATCATCAGAGAGCTTCTAATTTAGCGAGGAGCAAAAATGAGTTCAAAAATGACAGAAATAAATATGTAACTGAAAACTGGAAACGGAAAAAAAAAATTCACTATTTAGAAATCATGGAAGAAGGGTGCTTGACCTACTCTGAGGAAAAAGGAAAGTTCTCTCCAGTGAGATCTGAAGAATGAGTATAATGAATTGATTAACTATGGACAAAGTGGAAGAACACTTAGATAAAGACAACCCCCTATGTTAGAGATAGGGAGGAGCATGGCATGCTTGTCGAAATGAAGGCAAGCCAGTGTGGATGGACCACAGAGAATGGAGAGTGGGTGGAGGGCGGGATGATGGAAAGGGTAGCTGAGCGCAGATCATCCTAAGCCCTTCTTAAGGCATGGGGTTTACTATTCTTTATTCACTTGCAGTTTCCATTAAAGGAATTTCTGTTAAGCTTTCTTAATGACACCATGATTTCTCGTCCAGATTGACTGTAGTCTTACTTTTTTTCACTCAGCAACTACCTACTGAGTGATTACTAGGGGATCAAATTATCCAGTGAACCTGAATTTTCTTACCCCAGGAAAGTAGATAACTTAGACTAGAAGAACTAGAATTGCTTTTCCACTGAGGGTACTGAGTGTCCCATAGTATTTATAATGCATCAAAAGGTAATGATTCATAAAATATCAATGCTAATTGAGGAATATAGCAAAGTGAAGATTTATTCCATCTTAATTTCAAGTATTTGAAGGGACTGAATGTCAGATCATTTATAGTGCTTCTCTGTGGTGACATTATTTTAATGATGTCATTTAAATCCATTTCTAGTGCAATACATTAATTCATAAATGATAAATTACATTATTTAATATTTCAATTGAGACATTGGTGAGATGTAGAGGTCTAATTGTTTAATAAAGAGTTTAAAGATTCCCTTGGATCTTAAATTAAAATACTGCATTTAATTCAGGATTTTAAACTGTCAATTTCTTTCAACTTGTCAGAAACATCATATATTGATTGTGAAACAATTTTTGTATAGTGTTTTTAAGATCCACTGAACTTGTAATTTTGAACAGTCCTACAAAGAACACACTGCATGGAAAAAAAAGAAAAATTATGAGTTCAGTTTTATAGTTATACACTTAGTCCCAAACCAATAAGTCTCTTGCTCTTTTTCTCATTTATCATATATTTGTAAGAGAGACTTGCCTTAAGGGGGGAAATGTTAAATAGGGAAGTTAATATTTGAAACACTTACCTCATCTTTCCCTTGTCACTTCTCTTTTTACAAACAAAATGGTACCTAGAAGTAAATCATATTGAGCAAATAGAACATAAGCACACACTAAATGTCTTGACCTTTTATTTATATTATGTATGTTATTGTTCGACTGAGTGCATTGTGATCCAAGTGAAAGATGGACAGTGAACCTTCCTGTTCAAGTAGAATATGCTAAAAGACTCCCAGCTGTCATTAGATGGAGTTCTGTTTAAGGAATCAGAATTGGGGACCCAGTGATTTCTGTGTATATCCAAATTAATGTATTCTGGATCTCTTGCACAAAAGGACAAATCATCAGCAGAAATATCAGATTTACTGGAACAGTATTTATTGCTAACACCTGCAGAGATGAAAAATCATCACTGACAGACAAGCAGTTCCCATTGCAGTGTTGCATTCTGGAACAACTGATTGAGATCTGAAATGAGCTCACAGAACCTGAAATGAGACTTAGAGAAACAGACTTGTTTCTCCCTCAGACTGTGGGGCTTTCAGAAAGAACCAAAAAGATCCTCTGGTAGAAGCAGGGGCCAAAAGTAACATGATGGTTCCAAATCTCTAATCCAAGGAGCTCTACTGCCAACTCAGTGTGGATGGGGGCTGAGGTTTGGATGGGAAATCTCCCTTTCCTGGGAGGATAGGTTTAGGATCTGGGGCATAAGACATTCATTTGAAGTTGTAGTATGTGGCAAACTTTTTGTGACATTACTGTTCATGGGTGAGTTGAGGCTGGGGTCCAAGATTTCAGGTCAACCTTAATTTTTCCTGTTAAACAGTGAATTTGGGGAGTCTCTAGGAGATCTTCAGTACGAGTCTCTTTCAGGGATACAGCTTTGGACAAGTTAACCCTTCTTATTTGCATGCACCAGGAATAATTTTACACAATTTGAAGGACAGATATTAAAGACCTGTAATTATCACTGGAGTCCATTTTCCTCTTTAGATTCTACTTGTGTATTTCTGTGGCAACTCATTCACATTCTCTGGGAAGATGCTCACTTCTGTTTCTTTAGAATCATGTGCATTTTGAAACACTGCCATACAGGTGCAGTGGGAGTCATGAACTGGGATTAAAATGGTTTTTAAGTAATAGCACTAACATGTACAGCTTTCCTGGTGATTCAGTGGTTAAGAATTGACTTCCAATGAAGTAAATGTGGGCTCAATCCCTGGGTCAGGAAGATCCCCTGGAGAAGAAAATGGTAACCCACTCTAGTTTTTCGCCTGGGAAATCCCATGGACAGAAGAGCCTAATGAGCTGCAGTCCATGGATTTTCAAAGAGTGGGACATGGCTTAGCAACCAAACTAAACTTAATTAGCACATATGTGTTGATTTTGTAAGGAAATTAATGTAATGATCTTTTTATCCATTTTTATAATTAAACATTTTTGTTCCTTCAAAAGCATGTTAAAATTACTTGATTAGTTTCAATTTTTTTTTCCATTTCATAAGGAAAAATAATTTTTTGAACTAATACATGTGTGCCTACATACACGTACATAATTACGTGAATTAGCATGTACACACAAATATTTTTATAAATGACTTTAAGGCACAGTCAATTGCTTTAGTTGTAAGTGAGAATTTTTATAAATATTTCTAGTATACAGGATTTATTTTCCCTTGCAGTCACCTGCTGTTTGAACATTTTACAATAGCATTAATATAAAAGATGCTTTTTTTGACCCCTTTTTTCACCTTCAGATATTTCTGTCATGTTCCTAACTGGTTTACTATATTCACATTGTCAACAGAACTTTGTGTTTTTCAACATTTAACACGTGTGAAGCACTATGACTTTAGTGCAAGCCAGGGACATAATTGGCTGCAAATTAACTAACTGACAAGTATATAGAACTTACAACAAAAGTATTACAAAGAACTCAGAACTTCTTTTACAGTGTTACTTTGTTCCAGATTTCTGTTTCAATGTGTTTACTTTCATATTCCTGGTAATCTCTGATGACCTTTGGATGCTATTTATTAAGCTGTCCACAGTATTCTCTGTAATTTTATTTCTCTGTATATTAGCAGTTTCTGTAAGTTTCTTTCCTCCATAAAGATATTGCATTGCATGTTTATATGATCATCAAGTCTTTTTTTGAAAACAGGGTCTCTTTCATACTTCTTGTGTAAGTGTGTGTATCTTTCAGTTCAGTTCAGTCACTCAGTCATGTCTGAGACCCCATGAACTGCAGCTTGCCAAGCCTCCCTGTCCATCACCAACTCCCGGAGTCCACCCAAACCCATGTCCATTAAGTCGGTGATGCCATCCAACCATCTCATCCTCTGTCATCCCTTTTTCCTCCTGCCCTCAGTCTTTACAGAATCAAGGTCTTTTTAAATGAGTCAGTCCTTCGCATCAGGTGGCCAAAGTATTGGAGTTTCAGCTTCAACATCAGTCCTTCCAATGTGCACTTAGGACTAAGCTCCTTTAGGATGGATTGGTTGGGTATCTTCATTGGTTCATAAATCATCCCTTACCTGAGTTACTGTGTAAAAAGTCTATTTGTGGGCAGTCATATCCAACCACAATCTTCACCACTGCCTTCATTTCACCACGTTTTTTTATTTTTCCTCCTCTCATCTACACATATATTTCCCGCTTTCTTTGCCCTTGCAGAAGTGGTCCTCATTCACGCCTGGAGGTGGAGCTTACAGAAGAATATTAATTGATGAATAAAATTTTGACTCACCCAATTCAGAATAGACAATTAGGAAGGTTTGAGAGCTTTCTTCTTTAAAAAAAATTATTTTCATCCTTTCTTGCTTCCTTCTTTCCTCCCTTTCTTTTCTTTCTTTCTCACCACTTAATGGCTTCTTAGAAGCCAGATGTCATATAGTTTCTGTCTCCAAGTGTATATATTTATCTGTATCTGTATGTCCTGAATGTGTGATGAGATTTAGGTAGCAGAGGATTAAAAAGATCACTTGTGAGGGTAACAGAAAGAGATCTTTATGTAGGGCAAAATGGACTTCCCAGGTGGTGCTAGTTGCGAAAAAACCAGCTGGCAACACAGGAGAAGTAAGAGATGCAGGTTTGATCCCTGGATCAGGAAGATCCCCTGGAGGGGGGCATGGCAGCCCACTCCACTATTCTCACCTGGAGAATCTCATGGATAGAGGAGCCTGGTGGGCTACAGTTCATGGGGTCACAAAAAGTTGTATATGACTGAAAGAACTGAGCACACACTCAGGGAAAACTATATCACCATCTGGAAACATAGAGTGTTATCTCCTATGGTACATTAATATCCCTCAAAATGCCCATGTATTATATTTCTGATGAAAATATCTTATATGTATGTTGGTATTCTTTCATCAGTCATATCTTTATCTCTTCATTAAATCACGTACTTCTGGAGTGTCCAAATATTCACTTGCTTTCTTGTCTTTTACACTGCAATATTTTAGAGTTTATCATGTGAGCCATTCTTTGCAATTCCTCTTTGAATTCCTTGCCTTCACTTACTTGTGGCAATTCTCTTTTTCTACAAATGGTAGTAGCCTCGAAGACATTTTGCTCTCCAAAGGGACTTGCGTTCATCTGAAGGAGGCAGTGTCTTCATGATTCCCTTCACTAGTCAAGCCAAGAGCACACTCTTCCAGGGCAGCCTTCGGTCAGTGTCTGAGCATGGTGGGTGTATTACAGCATGGTCATGTTAGCTCATTACAGACCGCTCTGATTTTGCTCATACTAAATTGCTTCAGTCATGGCCAGCTTTTTGGGACCCCATGAACTGTAGCCTGGCAGGCTCCTCTATCCATGGGATTCTCCAGGCAAAAATACCAGAGTGGGTTGCCATGCCCTCCTCCAGGGAATCTTTCTGACCTACAGATTGAACCCATGACTTGGCTCTAGAGCTTACTTTTGTGTTGGCTGAAACACTGAAAGGTGTGTGATATGTTCTGAGGCTGTCTGTCTAGTCATGCTTTCTCCCCCATTTGTCTTTTACAGGCACCGTCACACACGAAGACACATCCACTCCTAACTCTGCCTCAGTGTTGGCTTCCTACTGACACATTAAATCACAAAGGAAAGCAAAGCCTGCAGATGTGTTTTGCTATTCTCTATCATCAACATCATCCATTTCCATCAGTTTCATCACCATTTCTCCAGTGTTGGATTGTCGAGCTGGTTCTTTCACTAGAACAAAGAAAAAAAAAAACTGTCTACATTGACCTTGACTTCATCTCATTTCTTCTCCTCATGATCTTCTCTTTCTCCCACTTTTACATCTCCCTTTCCTTCTCTAGTGTGTCTCCCAATGCACACTTAGGAATCACAAGAACAGGCTTTGCTCTGTGAGTGTGAGGTGTGTCAGTGGTTTAAATTGTGAGTTCCAGAGATATAGGTTCATGTTCTAACTCCTGGAACTTATGAATGTGATGCTATTTGAGAAAAAAAAAAAACTCTCTGCACATGCAATTAAGGATCTGAAGACAAGATGATCCTTGATTAATGTGGACCCTAAATCCAAGTATACATCTTTATAAGAGAAGAAAAGGAAATAAAACAGACTAACAATGAAAAAAGTCAGGTAAAGATAGGGCAGAGATTTCTATGCTGCCACAAACCAAGGAATGCCTAGAGTTATAAGAAGCTGGAAGAGATAAGAAACAATTCTTCCCCAAATCATTCAAGGACATAGAGCACATAGAACTCCTTGATTACAGACTCATCCTCACCAAGATTGAGAGAAAGCATTTCTGTTCTTCTGACCCACTGGGTTTGTAGTAATTTGTTATAACATCCCCATGGAATTAATATAGGTTGGGAAGGAGAATGGGCAGGGTGGACTCTGGCTGATTCATTTACTCCAGAGTCAGTAAACAATGAATAAACTTTTCTTATGGGCACTTATTTTCTCAGTTATTTATTAGCTTTACCAGAAAATGATTCCTAACTCCAGTGGTGTGGCAGGTTTTATATACATGTGAGAGAGCATTTTGACAAAAACTGTCAAAAACAGCTAGGAATGCTTATGGAAGGACATGGTCAGGGGTGGGTAACAACATCCAGAGTGAAGATTTTTACTTAAGACGCTCCTGTTTTCTATTCATTTTCCCACCTTAACTGACCCTGTGCCAGATATCCTGGGATCTGGAATATTCTGGTTCAATATTTTTAGAGAATAAACTTCTGATTCCTTTAGGGTCCTAGGGGAGGTTAAAGATATAGCTATTCATCTAGTCCTTCTAATTTCATCCCCTATTTCTCCATCTACCCCTTATAGTTCCTTCAAACCCTGAATACTCAAAATATTCAAGCAAACTGGACCAGTTTTATTCCTGTTAGTATCCCTCTTCTCACTTAGGTTCCATCTTTCTGTTGTTGGCTAAAATATCTATCCTTTCTCCTTTAAAAATATTTGATGATATTGTTTCTGCAGTTCTTTTTTTCTTTTCCTTCTCCTCTCCATTGTTCAGTTCTTGGGGACCTATATGACTTTTGTCATTTTAGTGGTGTTTTGAAATGCAACAACAAAAAAAACTTGTTCAGTCTGAATGTTATACAGTGATTCCCCCTTCCTTTTTATTTGGTCTTATTTGCTGACAACACGTTTATAAAGTTACCAGGGCTACAAAGCAGAAAGTAAATCCAATTTGTTTCCTTTCCCTCGTCGCCTTTAGAGCTCTGTCAAAAAGGCAGGCATATTTGCTTCATAATCTTTTTAGTGGTAAGTACACTCACAAATCACATCCTTAATATTGCCACTTTAATTAGACTTCTCATAATCTCTCAATTAAGTCCTGTGACCTGATCTTGGTCCTTTTAATAACGCATCCTCAAACCCATCATCCACAGACCTGTCTTAGCTGGCTGTGTCCTTTTCGTTTGAAACCCTTCAACAACTGCTTTTATGGTGCTGGATCAAAGTGCATCTCCTTAGCATGGAACAAAACAGGACCTTCCTAGTATAATCTCTTGACATTATCTCATCCATAAATTTTCCCTGCACCCAGGCTACTCTCCTAAAATAGGAGCTATAATCTCTGCAGCTTTATCATTTTTTTCTAAGTAAAATAACTTTCTCATTTTGTTTTTTTTCTTTCCAGTCTCCTACTTATCTTTTAAAATAAATCAGATACTTCGTTTCATCTCTACTATGAAGACTTCCTTGCCCACTGACCGCATCCAGTTCTACCAGGTTGGTTTAGTTGCTGATTATTTTCTTTTTGCTTGGACACTGCCTCTATTATTATCTTTGTTATATCATTAGCATGTAAAGATAATTATACCTTGTATAACATTTATAATTATTATCTTTACATGCTCTCTATTCTGCCTGTAAGAGGTGGGTGTTTTGAAATATTTGTCTTTCTGCCTGGAAATATATATATATTTTTTCATATATTCTCCTGACTGAATACTCTAGCCTAGATCAGACATCATGATTTTATTTTAAGTTCCCCATATAAGAAAGCTTTATTTGGATATGAACCTTCAGACATAATGGCATTCAGAACTTATTACTCCACGGTGCTGTACAGGTCAATTTCCCTGCATCATGATACCATCCATCACTCTAAACAGTAAAGAAGGATACCTCTAAGAATGTAAGAATGGAATTATGGTAAAATCGACTTGCAGTAGTTGACCTAGCCTTGGTAAAATATACTACTTCCGAGCAATAATGCACAAATAGGTGATTGAACAATTTCCTCCAATAAAGAGGTCAGAGTCTTGTTCCAGAAGAAGACTATTTTGCCAGGTTCAAGTCTGTCACAGGGTCAATATCTAAGATGAAGAATGTTTCAATCGGGGCAAATTTTGAGTAAAACACATGAGATTAAGACTAGATGAATCTGTTAGTTTTCCACATTGAGTTTTCAGAGAAATAAATTGACTGAGAATTATATTTTTTCCCATCAAAATTTGGAATATTCTCTCTCAGCTTCAGTCTGTCTCTCTCTGACATATATTGGCATCCCTGATGAATTTGGGTTCTGTTTTCAGAGCTTCTTTTCTCACTAGCCTGAAAGATAGACTCAATCTTTCCATCTAGATATTCAAACATGCATTATTTGCTCAAGAATTTTATTAAGTGAGTGGGTGCATGTACAATGTTTTTAACACAAAAATATAATTGATAGATTGATTATAAATCTGAGTTACACATCTTTATTCACTAAAATATAAGATCAGTTCAATTGTAACATTGTGATTTTATAAAACTTATGAGAAAATCTGTCAACAGTGAGATTGTTGACATTTTCTTTTACATTTTGCTCCACTTTCATTTTAATTGTTATTGTGTGGTCCAAAGTAACACTTAGGTAGAAACTGAGGCTGGAATAATGACATTATCAGTCCTCTCTTTCCAAGTTGAAGCACATTGAACCAGTCTTTCATATTTCATGCACCAAGAAATAAGTTTTCTGGAGATTTGAGAGCACCTTGTTATTCTTACCTCCTTTTTTTTGGTGTGTAATAATCCTTGAAATATTATATTTCATAACACGATGCATCAAACATGTCATGTCCCAGGAGTTCATGATTTAATGTAAAGCAGAGAAATAGTCTCAGATAATGAAATGAAAATCAAATCTAGCAGTTGCTAAGGAATTGAAGATGTCTACACAATTACCCAGTATAACAAGAATAAACTGTGTAATATATCTTTCCTACTTTTTTCTCTTCATTGTGTGGAAGAGAGTTTCACTTTCTCTTTGGAGGTCATCATTTTCATAAGTATATTATGTTCCAAGTGTGAATACATCTAGTAGCTGCAGTAAAAGATGGTGACATTATGAATACATTCCCTGCTCAGCCTTAGAATTCAATCCTATAGCACTCTATTCCATTATATTTACACTGTTGTAAATAGAGAAGAAATAAAATAGCCAGGATCAAAAATATAAATTGTTGAAACTATCCACCAAAAAGTAAGTGCTCTGAGATGATAACGATATTTCCTTTGGCTTTCAGTGATAAGTGTTGGATGGTATTTCATATAGTTTATTCCAGTAAAAGAATAAAGGAAACACAAATAATAATATTCAGTTATTTAAAATTGGAGATGTATATACCTAAATCATTGTATAAGAGTTGTAAACAACTCTTTGCAGCTTATGAATCAGCACTGAGAAATAGCCATTTCGCATCACTCAGTTTAGTTCAGTTCAGTCACTCGGTCGTGTCCGACTCTTTGCGATCTCATGAATCGCAGCAAGCCAGGCTTCCCTGTCCGTTACCATCTCCTGGAGTTCACTCAGACTCACGTTCATCGAGTCCATGATGCCATCCAGCCATCTCGTCCTCTGTCACCCCCTTTTCCTCTTGCATCCAATCCCTCTCAGCATCAGAGTCTTTTCCAATGAGTCAACTCTTCACATGAGGTGGCCAAAGTCCTGGAGCTTCAGCTTTAGCATCATTCCTTCCAAAGAACACCCAGGACTAATCTCCTTTAGAATGGACTGGTTGGATCTCCTTACAGTCCAAGGGACTGTCAAGAGTTTTCTCCAACACCACAGTTCAAAAGCATCGATTCTTTGGTGCTCAACTTTCTTCACAGTCCAACTCTCACATATATATGTGACCACTGGAAAAGTGATAGGCTTGACTATAAGGAACTTTGTTGGCAAAGTAATGTCTCTGCTTTTCAACATGCTATCTAGGGTGGTCAAGACTTTTTTTCCAAGGAGTAAGCGTCTTTTAATTTCATTGCTGCAGTCACCATCTGCAGTGATTTTGGAGCCCCCCAAAATAAAGTCTGACACTGTTTCCCCGTCTATTTTCCATGAAGTGATGGGACCAAATGCCATCATCTTTGTTTTCTGAATGTTGAGTTTTAAGCCAACTTTTTAACTCTCCTCTTTCACTTTCATCAAAAGGCTTTATAGTTCCTCTTCACTTTCTGCCATAAGGATGGTATCATCTGCATATCTAAAGTTATTGATATTTCTCCTGGCAATCTTGATTCCAGCTTGTGCTTCTTCCAGCCCAGCATTTCTCATGATGTATTCTGCATATAAGTTAAATAAGCAGGGTGACAATATACGGCTTTGACTTACTCCTTTTCCTATTTGGAACCAGTCTGTTGTTCCATGTCCAGTTCTAACTTGCTTCCTGACCTGCATATAGCTTTCTCAAGAGGCAGATCAAATGGTCTGGTATTCCCATCTCTTTCAGAATATTCCACAGTTTATTGTGATTGACACAATCAAAGACTTTGGCATAGTCAATAAAGCAGAAATAGATGTTTTTCTGGAACTCCCTTCCTTTTTCGATGATCCAGCGGATGTTGACAATTTGCTCTCTGGTTCCTCTGCCTTTTCTAAAACCAGCTTGAACATCAGGAACTTCACAGTTCACGTATTGTTGAAGCCTAGCTTGGAGAATTTTGAGCATTACTTTACTAGTGTGTGAGATGAGTGCAATTGTGCGCTGGTTTGTGCATTCTTTGGCATTGCTTTTCCTTAGGAGTGGAATGAAAATTGAACTTTTCCAGTCCTGTGTCCACTGCTGAGTTTTCTAAATTTCTTGGCATATTGAGTGCAGCACTTTCAGAGCATCTGCTTTCAGAATGTGAAATAGCTCAACTGAAATTCCATCACCTCCTCTAGCTTTGTTCATAGTGATGCTTTCTAAGGCTCACTTGACTTCACATTCCAGGATGTCTGCCTCTAGGTGAGTGATCATACCATCATGATTATCTGAGTTATGAAGATCTTTTTCTGTACAGTTCTGTGTATTCTTGCCACCTCTTTTTAATATCTTCTGCTTCTGTTAGGTCCATACCATTTCTGTCCTTTATCAAGCCCATCTTTGCATGAAATGTTCCCTTGGTATCTCTAATTTTCTTGAAGAGATCTCTAGTCTTTCCCATTCTGTTCTTTTCCTCTATTTATTTGCATTGATCACTGAGGAAGGCTTTCTTTTCTCTCCTTGCTATTCTTTGGAGCTCTGCATTCAAATGGGTATATCTTTCCTTTTCTCCTTTGCTTTTCACTTCTCTTCTTTTCACAGCTATTTGTAAGGCCTCCTCAGAGAGCCATTTTGCTTTTTTGCATTTCTTTTCCATGGGGACAGTCTTGATCTCTGTCTCCTGTACAATGTCATGAATATCAGTCCATAGTTCATCAGGCACTTTATCTATCAGATCTAATCCCTTAAATATATTTCTTACTTCCACTGTAGAATGATAAGGGATTTGATTTAGGTCATACCTGAATGGTCTAGTGGTTTTCCCTAGTTTTTTCAAATTAAGTCTGAATTTGTCAATAAGAGTTTCATGACCTGAGCCACAGTCATATCCCAGTCTTGTTTTTGCTGACTGTATATAGCTTCTCCATCTTTGGCTGCAAAGAATATAATCAATCTGACTTTGGCATTGACCATCTGGTGATGACCATGTGTAGCATCTTCTCTTGTGTTGTTGGAAGAGGGTGTTTGCTATGACCACTGTGTTCTCTTGGAAAAACTCTATTAGCCTTTGCCCTGCTTCATTCTGTATTCCAAGGCCAAATTTGCCTGATACTCCAGGTGTTTCTTGACTTCCTAATTTTGCATTCCAGTGCCCTATAATGAGAAGGACATCTTTTTTGGGTGTTAGTGCTAAAAGGTTTTGTAGGTCTTCATAGAACCTTTCAACTTCAGCTTCTTCAGTGTTACTGGTTGGGGCATAGACTTGGATTACTGTGATATTGAATGGTTTTCCTTGGAAATGAAAAGAGATCAATTTGTCATTTCAGACTCTTTTGTTGACCATGATGGCTACTCCATTTCTTCTAAGGAATCCCTGCTCACAGTCATCTGAGTTAAATTCACCCATTCCAGTCTATTTTAGTTCTCTGATTCCTAGAATGTTGATACTCACTCTTGCCATCTCCTGTTTGACCACTTTCAATTTGCCTTGATTCATGGACCTAATGTTCCAGGTTCCTATGCAATATTGCTCTTTATAGCATCGGACCTTGCTTCTATCACCAGCAACACCCACAACTGTGTATTGTTTTTGCTTTGGCTCCATCTGTTCATTCTTTCTGGAGTTATTTCTCCAGTGATCTCCAGTAGCATATTGGGCACCTACTGACCTGGGGAGTTCATCTTTCAGTATCCTATCATTTTGCCTTTTCATACTGTTCATGGGGTTCTCAAGGCAAGAATACTGAAATGGTTTGCCATTGCCTTCTCCAGTGGACCACATTTTGTCTGATCTCTCCACCATGACCCGCCCATCTTGGGTACCCCCACAGGGCATGGCTTATTTTCACTGAGTTAGACAAGGCTGTGGTTCTAGTTTGACTAGATTGACTAGTTTTCTGTGATTCTGGTTTCACATCACTAGAGAAGTGTAATTCAAAGAGGACAAAAGAACAAGCCCTATAATAGAGATCATAACTAAAGTCAAAGTAAACAAATAAAATGAAATCTTACACTGCTACTTAAAATTTATTTATGAAAATTCCATTGCTTACCTTCAATTTGCCCTGGCCTCCTGTTTTCCGATTCTGTTTATCTTTATTCTTCTTGTATATGTTTCAAGTTCATTATTCTCTGTTTTTTGCTACACACTTTTTATTTCTATTTATTAGTTGCAAAGGATAGAATTACTGACATTATAAAGATATGAAGAGACCGAGATACTCAGGAAAAGATGAAGAAATAGGTTTGCATATCAGGAGATTTTTCTTATTACATAAAAATAAATTTTTTTAGAAAAGAAACTTCATTCAATTTCAGATCTCATTCCAGTCATCTTTCTCTTCTCATTCATAGTTAGATCTCTTTGAAAACTTGTCTGAAGTTCATGATTCTGAAGCTTAGCTAACACATGCTTTTTAAGCTATTGCAACCTGGCTTCTGCCACTACCAATATATTTTGTTCTTGTCCAGGGCTTCTGTGCTAACCTTTTTGTGAAAGGTACATTTTTATACCTTAGTTGTCTTGATTTTTCAGCACTGCTTGTATTCATTGAGACTCCTTTCATTTACTTATTTTTATTTTAAAAAAAATTTTATTGGAGTGTGGTGGATTTACACACACCGTTTTAGTTTCAGATATATATATATACATACACACACATAGTGATGTAGTTAAGGAGATTCTGAATAGTGAAGGTAAATTAGTCATATCCAACTCTTTGTGACCCCATGGACTGTAGCCTGCCAGGCTCCTCTGTCCATGGAATTCTCTAGGCCAGAATATTGAAGTGGGTAGTTGTTCCCTTCTCTAGGGGATCTTCCCAACCCAGAGATCAAACTCAGGTCTCCAACTTTGCAGGTGGATTCTTTACCATCTGAGCCATCAGGGAAATCCATGTATGTACATATACACAGACAGATATACACATACATACATTCACTCATATATTCACAGAATCCCAAAAGGATTCTGTTCCCATACAGGCTGTACAGAGTATTGAATTTAACATTCCCTGAGCTATGTTGTAGGTTCTTATCTTTTTTATGTACAGTAGTGTCAATAGTATATGCCAAAATCTCCTTCTTGAATGGCTTTCTTTCTTTCTCAGTGTCAAATTTTGCTTCTTTGGAATCTAACCCTGTGCCCATCCACTAAATTTGTTATTTAATCACGATTATTTCCTAGATTTTCTTTCCTTTTTATTTGAACACTTGTAATAAGTGATCTTTATTCTTCAAACTTCTGTTACCAGCTCTAGTGTCAGCATCTTCCAAATATATAACCAGACCAGATAATCTTAATTAACTCCAAGTCCATATGTCTACTAGGCTTCTGGAGATTTCAAAGCACTGTAAAAGTCAGCTAAATTCTTTAGGTGTGTGTGCTCAGTTGCTTCAGTCATGTCCAACACTTTTGCCACCGCATGGACTGTGTAGCCTGCCAGCCTCCTCTGTCCATGGGATTCTTGAGGCAAAAATTCTGGAGTAGATTTCCATGCCCTCCTCCAGGGGATCTTCCCGACCAAGGGATCAAACCCTAGTCTCTTACATCTACCTGCATTGGCAGGTGAATTTTTAATACTGGTGCACCTCCGTTCAGTTCAGTTCAGTTGCTCAGTTGTGTCCAATTCTTTGCGACCCCATGAACCACAGCACGCCAGGCCTGTCCATCACCAACTCCTGGAGTTTACACAAACTAATGTCCATTGAATTAATGATGCCATCTAGCCATTTCATCCTGTGTCATCCCCTTCTTCTCCTACCCCCAACCCCTTCCAGTATCAGTGTCTTTTCCAGTGAGTCAGTTCTTCGCATCAGGTGGCCAAAANGCCATCAGGGAAATCCATGTATGTACATATACACAGACAGATATACACATACATACATTCACTCATATATTCACAGAATCCCAAAAGGATTCTGTTCCCATACAGGCTGTACAGAGTATTGAATTTAACATTCCCTGAGCTATGTTGTAGGTTCTTATCTTTTTTATGTACAGTAGTGTCAATAGTATATGCCAAAATCTCCTTCTTGAATGGCTTTCTTTCTTTCTCAGTGTCAAATTTTGCTTCTTTGGAATCTAACCCTGTGCCCATCCACTAAATTTGTTATTTAATCACGATTATTTCCTAGATTTTCTTTCCTTTTTATTTGAACACTTGTAATAAGTGATCTTTATTCTTCAAACTTCTGTTACCAGCTCTAGTGTCAGCATCTTCCAAATATATAACCAGACCAGATAATCTTAATTAACTCCAAGTCCATATGTCTACTAGGCTTCTGGAGATTTCAAAGCACTGTAAAAGTCAGCTAAATTCTTTAGGTGTGTGTGCTCAGTTGCTTCAGTCATGTCCAACACTTTTGCCACCGCATGGACTGTGTAGCCTGCCAGCCTCCTCTGTCCATGGGATTCTTGAGGCAAAAATTCTGGAGTAGATTTCCATGCCCTCCTCCAGGGGATCTTCCCGACCAAGGGATCAAACCCTAGTCTCTTACATCTACCTGCATTGGCAGGTGAATTTTTAATACTGGTGCACCTCCGTTCAGTTCAGTTCAGTTGCTCAGTTGTGTCCAATTCTTTGCGACCCCATGAACCACAGCACGCCAGGCCTGTCCATCACCAACTCCTGGAGTTTACACAAACTAATGTCCATTGAATTAATGATGCCATCTAGCCATTTCATCCTGTGTCATCCCCTTCTTCTCCTACCCCCAACCCCTTCCAGTATCAGTGTCTTTTCCAGTGAGTCAGTTCTTCGCATCAGGTGGCCAAAATATTGGAGTTTCACCTTCAGCATCAGTCCTTCCAATGAACACCCAGGACTGATCTCCTTTAGGATGGACTGATTGGATCGCCTTACAGTTCAAAGGACTCTCAAGAGTCTTCTCCAACACCACAGTTCAAAAGCATCAATTATTTGGTGCTCAGCTTTCTTCACAGTCCAACTTTCACATCCATACATGACCACTGGAAAAACCATAGCCTTGAAAAGATGAACATTTGTTGACAAAGTAAGGTCTCTGCTTTTGAATATGCTATCTAGGTTGGTCAGAGATTAAAAAAAAAAAGCCATCTTCAGTTATCAATGCAAAGAAATAGAGGAGAAAAATAGAATGGAAAAGACTAGTGCTCTCTTCAAGAAACTTATAGATACCAAGGGAATATTTCATGCAAAGATGGGCACAATAAAGGACAGAAATGGTAGGGAAACCAACCTAGAGAGAATATTAAACTGGAAAAACCATAGCCTTGAAAAGATGAACATTTGTTGACAAAGTAAGGTCTCTGCTTTTTAATATTCTCTCTAGGTTGATCATAACTTTTCTTCCAAGGAATAAGCATCTTTTAATTTTGTGGCTGCAGTCACCATCTGCAGTGACTTTGGAGCCCCCCCAAAAGAAGTCTGACACTGTTTCCACTATTTTCCCATCTATTTCCCACGAAGTGATGGGACTGGATGCCATGATCTTAGTTTTCTGAGTGTTGAGCTTTAAGCCAAAATTTTTATTCTCCTCTTTCACTTTCATCAAGAGGCTTTTTAGTTCCTCTTCACTTTCTGCCATAAGGGTGGTGTCATCTGCATATCTGAGGTTATTGATATTTCTCCTAGAAATCTTGATTCCAGCTTGTGCTTCTTCCAGCCCAGCATTTCTCATGATGTAACTCTGCATATAAGTTAAATAAGCAGGGAGACAATATACAGCTTTGACTNTTTATTCTCCTCTTTCACTTTCATCAAGAGGCTTTTTAGTTCCTCTTCACTTTCTGCCATAAGGGTGGTGTCATCTGCATATCTGAGGTTATTGATATTTCTCCTAGAAATCTTGATTCCAGCTTGTGCTTCTTCCAGCCCAGCATTTCTCATGATGTAACTCTGCATATAAGTTAAATAAGCAGGGAGACAATATACAGCTTTGACTTACTCCTTTTCCTATTTGGAACCAGTCTGTTGTTCCATGTCCAGTTCTAACTGATGCTTCCTGACCTTCATATAAGTTTCTCAAGAGGCAGGTCAGGTGGTCTGGTATTCCCATCTCTTTCAGAATTTTCCAGTTTATTGTGATTGACACAGTCAAAGGCTTTGGCATAGTCAATAAAGCAGAAATAGACTTTTTTTTTCTGGAATCCTCTTGCTTTTTCAAAGACCCAGAAGATTTTGGCAATTTGCTATCTGGTTCCTCTGCCTTTTCTAAAACCAGCTTGAACATCTGGAAGTTCATGGTTCACATATTGCTGAAGCCTGGCTGGAGTATTTTGAGCATTACTTTACTAGCATGTGAGATGAGTGCAATTGTGCAGTAGTTTATGCATTCTTTGGCATTGCCTTTCTTTAGGATTGGAATGAAAACTAACATTTTCCAGTCCTGTGGCCACTGCTGAGTTTTCCAGATTTTCTGGCATATTGAGTGCAGCACTTTCACAGCATCATCTTTCAGGATTTGAAACAGCTCCACTGGAATCCCATCACCTCCACTAACTTTGTTCCTAGTGATGCTTTCTAAGGCACACTTGACTTCAGATTCCAGGATGCCTGGCTTTAGGTGAGTGAGCACACCATGGTGATTATCTAGGAAGCTCTAATTATGGGCTTCCGTGGTGGCTCAGAAGCTCTAAATTCTTTGTATATTTCTTCTAATTTACTGATGGTTTCTACCTTATACAAGGTTCCCTGAAAACAGACTGGCATGGAAAGCTGCCTGTAAGTAATATCAAAGGAAGTATATGGAGATATCTTCTGTAGAAGAGAAAGGAAATGGACTGGGCAGAGAGGAGCTGAACTGTACCACAGTTACAGGTGTTAGCCAGTAACCCAGTCATTTCTGGATTAGAACACCCTTCAGGGTTGTCCCAAATTGAGACAAAGGCATTGCACTTTTGTACTGTGGCATTTTCCTGTCACTTGATGTTTGGTCATACTTGAAGAAGAGCTAGTAACTTCAGGATCTGCATCTCCTTCCCTTAAGAGCAATTCCTTAGGGAAACCTTAATTGTGAGCCAGTAGCTGCCAACATTCCAGTAGTTGGATGAATGATAGCCTAATTTCTGAAAGGTGATCTGGGCAGATCAAGAGAAATCTGTTGGAACTTCTCTGGTGTTCCAGTGCCTAAGACTCCATGCAATCAATATAGTGGGCCCTGTTTCACTCCCTGTCCAGGGATCTATGTTCCACACACTACAACTAAGAGTTCACATGCCACAGTTAAAGATCCCAGTAACTAAAACTTGGCACAGCCAAATAAATAAATAGATAGATATGAAAAACAAAAGAGAGAGAGAGAGAGATCTTGTTACTGACTGTAAACTTGCAACATATGATTCAACCCTGCTGGGATTAGATTCCCTGAGATTCTAACTGACCATTTTTTTGGAGTAATTTGGAAGAGGAAGGTAAAAAGAAACATTTGAAGCTCCTGCTGGTGCTATAATTTTCATGGCATCACTTAGCATTTCCATCTCCTGATACCCAGTCTAGATTCCCCACACTCTGTTTTAGTATCTCTGTTAGCCTGAGGTGGACATGATTCAGAAACCCACCCTAGAATTATCTGGCTTGTCTGTTTACAACATATCCTTCTCAGGCCATGGCTGCTGCATTTGTCAATTTGCTGTCAAAATTTGACAGAAAAGTAGGAAGAGAGACCCTCGAATGATTTCCAAGTGAATTTTTCACTGTCCTGACTATATAATATCAATTTTACCTCCTCTCATGTTAGCATGATGACACGACTCTCCGTGATAAAGAGATGCCATCACCAAGTGGCAATGATAAACTTCACTGGTACTTTTACTCTTTTTCCTGGTGAAAATGTTCTTCTCAAGCAACCAGGAACTTTATTCCCATAGAGCCTAATGCTGTGAAGGCAAGGAGCATGAATTCTCCATTTGGGGAAGAACAGTAAATGGAACATTTCCTCTATTTCCATTCCTTTATTCCTGCATCAACATTTTTCTGCCTACTGGGATCTCAGTAACATAAAATGATCATTGCTTTAGGACATTTGCTGAATCCTGGACTATGAAAGCATGAAACCCCATCACTTCAGAGAATCGTTTTCAAAATGTCGTCTCACCTGCAGCTTCAAAACCTGTTTCTTTGCTCATCAGGATAGCAGCTTCTGGGTGGTATGGTGTACCATGTAATAATCAGTAGATCCCATGGTCCTGAGCTCCTTGGCAAATTTCCTTATCTGAAAGTGAGCTTCCTGGGCTCCATCATATGAAACAATCTCATGTGAGATTGCAGGTCTATAAGTCTCTAAAGTATTGGCTGCCCTGTAAGCAAACTCTTAGCTGAAATGTGAAATGCACATCACTATCTTTTCAGGTTGTAAGTAGTATTACACAATACATGTGAAAGCAGGTTGTGGATGTCCAGCACTGTTTTACTGGATATTTGCAAATTACGCTTGGTGTAAAGGAAACCATGCTGATGCGCTATGCATAACCATGACATCTGCCACCCGGGCCACTCTGTTATGAATCACTGTGCCAATAACCGATGATAGAAGTTGTCTGATGTCAAGTAACTATGTTCTTCAGTCTACTCCGTGGTTTACTTTATGCTTTATGCTCACTGCCAGAGTTTCATCCACATGCTATTTTTTTTTAATTTATGGATCTTTTATCCCTTCCCCCATTCTTTTTGAAAATTTATCTCCAGAGCCCTGAATAGAAAAGAAAAACTGTCATTTACTGTCACTTGTGATGTCAAAGAAATAGAGAATTAAATATTTGTATCACATAAATAATAAAATACGGAGTCACTTCTCAGTATGCGCTAATGATTTTCAAATAATTTCCCTGGCACCTCTTTTGTTCATGTTACAATAATAAAGACATCTATTCATAAATGTTTACAAAAAAATTTAAATAAAGTTGTATTAGATATTAAAAAATAAAAGATGATTCTGATCCTTACTTCTGTCATGTATAGAAATGAATATATTGACCAAAAACAATGCTAATCTGCTAGAATAATACAACTGGAATTTTAGTGTGTTAGCTGGTCAGTCTTGTCTGACTCTTCACAACCCCATGCTCTATAGCTGACCAGGCTCCTCTGTCCATAAAATTCTCAAGACAAGAATACTGAAGTGGGTTGTCATTCCCTTCTCCAGGGGATCTTCCTGACCCAGGAATTGAACCCAGATCTCAGGCATTGCTGGAAGATTCTTTACTGTCTGAGCCACAAGGGAAGCTCATAACTGGCATAGCAGGTGCAATTGAAGCAGCAGCTTCTTGACATGGGCTTCCCTGATAGCTCAGATGGTAAAGAATCGGCATGCAATTCAAGAGACCCAGGTTTGAGCCCTGGGTGAGGAAGATTTCCCGGAGAAGAGAATGGCAACCCACTCCAGTATTCTTGCCTGGAGAATCCCATGGACAGAGGAGCTTTGCAGACTACAGTCCATGGGGTCGTAAAGAGTCAGACACGAATGAGCATTAAACACTGTCTTCTTGAAATATTCCTTTCGCAGATCACACCTGCCCTTGTTTAGGTCAGACTTTAACAGGGTGATGTTAGCAACAACGACCTCTGCATATTTTAAGTCTTCAATAATCCCTGATATTCTCCTTCCTCCCCAGATACAATATTGCTTTTGATTTATGTTCTGACTGGTCATGCAGTTTTAGAGGGTTCAACATGACTCTCCCAATGAGATATCTCTTATCTCAAGAAACTACTATGGTAGTTCTGCCAATCATCAAGTGTGTTTATTCCATCTGAAAATTTGCTAAAATGAACTCAAGATGAATCAGCTTTGGAAACAGGTTTTGTTTTTTAAAAAATATTCAGCCCATCACAATGCTTGGTGGCTCATGTATCAACATCAACTTCAATAATTTTTAAATGTCTAAGTATTTTATTTTTTTTTAATTTTTATTTTTACTTTATTTTACTTTACAATAGTGTATTGGTTTTGCCATACATTGACATGAATCCACCACGGTTGTACATGAATTCTCAATCCTGAACCCCCCTCCCACCTCGCTCCCCATATCATNTCCTCTTTCACTTTCATCAAGCAGCTATTTGGTTCTTCTTCACTTTCTGCCATAAGGGTGGTGTCATCTGCATATCTGAGGTTATTAATATTTCTCCCAGCATGTATAAATAAGAGAGATAAAATCTCTCTAGTATGTAGTTAGAGAATTTTTCATATGTCTTTCTTGTGTATTCCCTACCCCTACTCATGGACTTGATAGAGGAATCTTGTATTCTTGACTTAAGTTGAAATATTATTTATTTCACTCATTGTACAAATATTTATTGAATACCTACTGTGTTCCAGGAGTTGGGCTTAATGCTGGAAGTTCAAAAGTGGTGCTTCCCTATCTGTGCTTTTGGAAGACTTAAAGGTATAGGTCACAAGTTTCTTCAGCTGAGTCCTGCTGTTCTTCAGGTACATGCAAGAAAGCAGAATGTTGACAGGGCCCAACAAAACATGCCCAGTTGAAGTTATTAATGATCATGTCTATTATTTCACAGGAGTGAAGCTTGAGGTGCTGGCTCTTAGTTTCCAGTTTTCATGTATTATCTAGCTGTGTGACTTTGGGCACATTAGCTTAGCTCCTTTGCATCTCAGTTTTCTCATCTGTTATCTTTAAGACTTCATTTAGTTCTGTGTTTCTATGAGTTTATGTCATCATGCTATAGGTAAGATAGCAGTTCATAAAGGCAAGGGAGTTTCTTTCGATTAGCCTTATTAGGCAATCAAGATTGAAGAATAATATCTGTGTTGAAAGGTCCCCTATCAACCCTTGAATAAATAACACTTTTCATCATGTGTGTAAAGAGAAATGATGACCTTAGTGATCCTGTCTAGCCCACCATAGACACAAACAATCTCTCAAGCTGAATTTATTGTCTTGGATTACATTTCTTTAATTCAGAGGATCAACAAAAGTTGGGCTTTTTGAGGTTGATGGTGTGTGCAGTGTTAAGTGAGGGAAGAAATAAAACGTTTTATTTTTCAAACAGACAACTTTGTGTGATTTACTCTATCTTTCTTGTAAGCAGATTTATCTTGCTCAGAATATCCTTATTGTTTGTACTCCTTGGAGTCCTAAGAAAACCCATGCATAATTTCCATTTCAGTGCAGATAACACAGGCTTCCTAGAAGTTTCACCTTAGAATCTGTATTTTTCTTTGCCTACTTGATGTGGTTAGCAGGAAGGTTATGAGGGAGGGGTAGCATCCTATCACTTGTGTATCATGGCCGAGTAACTCAACTCCTTGCTTTAGGTGATTATTTCAAAATCCAATATATTCGAACTTTGGCCTCTGGGAGCAATCGAATTAGTACACCAGAAGAATAGAGTGATAAATATAGCATTGTCATTAAAGATAAATAAACACTATATTCTGTAATTTTAAATCAATGTTCAGAAGCTGATATCTGCATTTACAACCTACTATGTGCTTTAGCTTTTTGCTGGTGAAGAAAAGAAAGGAACAGAAAATAAACTTACAGTGTTTCTTTCAAATATTATTGTGGCATAAGAAATAACTTTAACATATGCCAAGAGTGAGCTCCAGTAACATTGTGATATTAATTTAATGCAAATCTCTTTGAGCCCTGTGCTGCCAAGAAAGGTAGTGCAGCTCAGTGAAGAATGGTTTGTGCAGAGCTACCCCAGATTTGTCTGGCGGACTAGAATAACACAATGGGTACAATTTCTAGTTTTATTTTCCCTTTACAGTATTGACTCATTTGTGAAGATTAAAAAGGGGGCTCTCTAAAAATGTCTACTTTGTTCAAAAGCATGACTGCTGTCTATATTTTCCTTGAATTGCTATTATACAATGTTTATACAATATATATTTTAATGAAAAAGGTAGTTTGTATTAAATGCATGAATGTTTACTTTTAGGATGTGTATAATTTTTCTGTGTGATTATATCCTTTTAAGAATAAATAATTTAAAAATCACTTTTAATCTTGTGATAGTTTAATTTTTAAAAAAAATTCCCAAAGGTAAAGGAATGAATTTTGTAGCTTTATTGTTGTTAGACTGTGGACTTTGACTCTGCAAATTTCTGTTCAAGATTCCTTTGACAGAGAATGAAATTAAAAGAAAAATTTTAAAAGAAGGACAAGAAACACTGACATCAACTCAAAAGTTTTTTTTTGCTGACGTTTAGTTAACAAAGCTTTAAATGGTTACTAGTCTTCCATTTGCAATCAAGTATAATAAACCTTCACAGCAGAAGTCAAATTCTAGGGGGAAAAAGTTAGAAGCTCACACTTATACCAT
>SJYA01000018.1:19074-41277 GCA_006410615.1 Neotragus moschatus | reverse complement strand
TCAAAGGTTCTTAGAAGAGATCTGATTTGCATTGAATGGTATTTTTGTATAGTTTGTTTGGGAGAAAGTCAAGGATCAAGTCAGCTGAGAGACTGTCACCTCATTTTCTGTTGAAGACTTTATATCTTACTGTATTTCTTTCTTATTTCACTTTTATTTCTGAGGCCTAACAGGCAGTGGCACTGCAATTTCTTTGTCAAGGTTGTAATGTTTTCTCAAAAAATTATTATAAGATCTAGAATATTGAAAATCTACATGTGTAAATAAACTGAGGTTTGTATGTCTCCATTTTTTGCATTTGTAGATCAACAACTTATTATTTTATTTATAGTGAATTTCATTAATATCCTGAATATTTTAGATGGGATAATTTTATGGGCAAAGAGAAATGAAAATATTTTAGAATGAATTTAAGCTTAAATAGCACCCTCAGTTGTGTCATCATAATGTATACCTAATGTACATATGAGCTTCTCTGATGGTTCAGTCTGTAAAGAATCTGCCTGCAGTGCAGGAGTGCTGTGTGCTTTGTCACTCCGTCGTGTCCGACTTTGCAACTCTGTGGACTGTAGCCCGCCAGGCTCCTCTGTCCATGGGGATTCTCCAGGCAAGAATACTGGAATGGGTTGCCATGCTCTCCTCCAGGGGATCTTCCCAACCCAGCAATCGAACCCAGGACTCATTGCAGGCAAATTCTTTACCATCTGCTGCTGCTGCTAAGTCACTTCAGTCGTGTCCGACTCCGTGCAACCCCATAGATGGCAGCCCACCAGGCTCCCCTGTCCTTGGGATTCTCCAGGCAAGAACACTGGAGTGGGTTACCATTTCCTTCTCCAATGCATGAAAGTGAAAAGTGAAAGTGAAGTTGATCAGTCGTGTCCTACCCTCAGCAACCCCATGGACTGCAGCCTTCCAGGCTCCTCCATCCATGGGATTTTCCAGGCAAGAGTACTGGAGTGGGATGCCATGGCCTTCTCCGTCTTTACCATCTGAGCCACCAGGAAGTCCAAGAATGAGGTAGTGGATAGCCTATACCTTCTCCAGGGGATCTTTCTGACCAAGGAATAGAACCAGGGTCTCCTGCATTGCACGCAGCTTTTTTTGCCAGCTGAGTTAGCAGTTCAGGAGAGTTGCACTCAATCCCCGGGTCAGGAAGATCCACTGGAGAAGAAAACAGCAACCTACTCCAGTATTCTTGCCTGGGAAATCCCATGGACAGAGGAGGATGATGGACTTGTGACTATGGGGTCACAAGAGTAAGACATGACTTAGTGACTAAAGCATCATCACCAATGTACATACTCATGAAACTATGATTTTTTGATTTATCAAACCAGCTTGGCTTGAATATTTTTAATGTTTCTTTTTATGTATTTATTTATTTGGCTGTTCCAGGTTTTAGTTGTGGCACGTGGAATGACTTATCTGTGGAATTTTTGTTGTTGTTCAGTCACTAAGCTGCATATGACTCTTTGTGACCCCATGGACTGCAGCATAANAAGTTCCATTCTGAGAACACGTTTCTAAGTCCAGTTTGTTCATTAAGTCCAACAATGTTTGCCTAGGTACCCAACTAACTCGGCTATATGGTTGTTATTATTCTTCAGTTGTGAAGTTATGTCTGACTCTTTGCAATCCCATGGACTATAGTACGCAGTCTCCTTTGTCCTTCACTGTCTCCCAGAGTTTGCTCAAATTCATATCATTTGAGTTGATATTGCTATTTAACCATATCATCCTCTGCTTCCTTCTTCTCCTGTTGCTTTCAATCTTTCCCAGCCTCAGTGGTCTTTTCCAATGAGTCAGTTCTTCGCATCAGGTGGCCAAAGTATTGGAGCTCCAGCTTCAGCAGCAGTCCTTCCAGTGAATATACAGAGTTGATTTTCTTGATGATGGACTGGTTTGATATCTTTGCTTTCCAAAGAACTCTCAAGGGTCTTCTCCAGCACCACAATTTGAAAGCATCAATTCTTCAGTGTTCAGCTTTCTTTATGGTCCAACTCTCACATTCATACATGAAAAACCATAGCTTTGACTATAGAACCTTTGTTGGCAAAGTGATATCTCTGTTTTCAATTACACTGTCTAGGTTTGTCATAGCTTTCCTTCCAAGGACAAGGGTCTTTTAAAAATTGGCTGCAGTCACCATCCACAGTGATTTTGGAGCCCAAGAAAATAAAATCTGTCACTGCTTCTACTTTTTTCCTTTCTATTTGCCATTAAGTGATGGGACTGATGCCATGATCTTAGTTTTCTGAACAGTGAGTTTTAAACTAGCTTTTTCACTTTCTTGTTTCACCATGATCAAGAGGCTCTTTAGTTCCTTTTAATTTTCTACCATTAGAGTGGCATCATCTTCATATGTGAGGTGGTTTATATTTCTCCTGGCAAACTTGATTCCAGCTTGTGATTCATCCAGCCTGGCATTTCCCATGATGTACTCTGCGTATAAGTTAAATAAATAGGGTGACAATATACAGCCTTGTTGTACTCCTTTCCCAGTTTTGAACTAGTCCATTATTCCGTGTGCACTTCTAACTGTTTCTTCTTGACCTGCATGCAGGTTTCTCAGGAGGCAGGTAAGGTGGTCTGGTATTCCTGTTTCTTTAAGAATTTTCCATAGTTCATTGTGATCCACACAGTCAAAGTCTTTAGCATAGAAGTAGATGTTTTTCTGGAATTCCCTTGCTTTCTCTATGATCCAATAGATGTTGAAAGTTTGACTCTGGTTCCTCTGACTTTTCTAAACCCAGCTGTACATCTGGAAGTTCTCAGTTCATATACTGCTGAGGCCTAACTTGAAGGATTTTGAGCATTACCTTGCTAAAATGTCAAATGAGTGCAGTAATCTGGTAGTTTGAATCTTCTTTGACATTTCCATTTTTGGGGATTGGAACAAGAACTGACTTTTTCCAATCCTGTGGCCACTGCTGAGTTGTCCAAATTTGCTAACATAGTGTAGCACTTTAACAGCATCATCTTTTAGGATTTTAAATAGCTCAGCTGGAATTCCAATAGTTCACTAGCTCTGTTCGTAGTAATGCTTCCTAAAGCCAACTTGACTTCACACTCCTGGATTTCTGGTCTCGATGAGTAACCACACCATAGTGGTTATCTAGGTCATTAAGACTTTTTCTTTTAATATAATTTTATTTATTTTAATTGGAGGTTAATTACAGTATTGTATTGGTTTTGCCATACATCAACATGAATCCACTACAGGTATACACTTGTTCTCCATCCTGAACCCCCCTCCCTCCTCCCTCCCCATACCATCCCTCTGGGTCGTCCCAGTGCACCAGCCCCAAGCATCCTCTATCCTGCATCGAACCTGGACTGGTGATTCGTTTCATATATGATATTATATATGATTCAATGTCATTCTCCCAAATCATCCCACCCTCTCCCTCTCGCACAGAGTCCAAAAGACTGTTTTATACATCTGTGTCTCTTTTGGTGTCTCTCATACACGGTTATTGTTGCCATCTTTCTAAATTCCATATATATGCATTAGTATACTGTATTGCTGTTTTTCTTTCTGGCTTACTTCACTCTGTATAATAGGGTCCAGTTTCATCCACTACATTAGAACTGATTCAGATGCACTCTTTTTAATGGCTGAGTAATACTCCATAGTGTGTATGTACCACAGCTTTCTTATCCATTCATCTGCTGATGGACATCTAGGTTGCTTCCATGTCCTGGCTATTATAAACAGTGCTGCGATGAACACTGGAGTATACATGTCTTTTTCAATTCAGATTTCCTCGTTGTATATGCCCAGCAGTGGGATTGCTGGGTCATAAGACCTTTTTTGTATAGTTCTTCTGTCTGTTGTTGCCACCTCTTCTTAATTTCTTCTGTTTCTGTTAGGTCCATACTATTTCTGTCCTGTATCACCCCCATCCTTGCATGAAGTTTTCCCTTGTTACCTCTAATTTCCCTGAAGAGATCTCCAGTGTTTCCCTTTCTGTTGTTTTCCTCTAATTCTTTGCATTGTTCATTGAAGAATGCCTTATTATCCCTCCTATTCTCTGGAACTCTGCTTTCAGTTGAGAATATCTTTCCCTTTCTCCCTTGCCTTTCTCTTCTCTTCTCTTTTCAGATATTTGTAAAGCTCCTCAGAAAACCACTTTGCCTTCTTGCATTTCTTTTTCTTTGGGATGGTTTTGTTCACTGCCTCCTGTACAGTGTTATGAGTCTCTGTCTGTGGTTCTTCAGGCATTCTGTCTATCAGATCTAATACCCTGAATCTATTGCTCTCCACTGTATAATCATAAGGGATTTGATTTAGGTCATATCTGAATAGTCTCATAGTTTTCCCTACTTTCTTCAATTTAAGTCTGAATTTTGCAAAAAGGAACTCATGATCTAAGCCACAGTCAGCTCCAGGTCTATTTCTTGCTAACTGTATAGAGCTTCTCTATCTTCAGCTGCAAAGAATATAGTTAGTCTGAATTCAGTATTGATCGTCTGGTGATGTTGACATGTAAAGTCCTCTCTTGTGTTGTTGGAAGAGGGTGTTTGCTATGACCAATATGTTCTCTTGAGAAAACTCTGTTAGCCTTTGCCCTGCTTCATTTTGTACTCTGATACAAACTTGCCTGTCATTCTAGGTATCTCACTCTAGGTATCTCAAAAGAGAGATACTTTTGCATTCCAATCCCCTATGATGAAAAGAACATTTCTTTAGTGTTACTTCTAAAAGGTCTTGTGGGTCTTAATAGAACCATTCAACTTCAACTTTTTTGGCATTAGTAGTTGGGGCATAGACTTGGATCACTGTGATGATGAATGATTTGCCTTGGAAATGAACTGAGTGACAGAACAACAAATACTACAAAGCTACAGTAATCAAAACAGCATTGTACTAGTACAAAAACAGATTAACATAGGTTAATGGAACAGTATAGAGAATCCAGAAATAAACCCATGCCCCTATGGTCAATTAACCCATGACAAATGAGGCAAGGATATACAGTGGAGAAAATACAGTCTCTTCAGTAAGTGGTGCTTGGAAAACAGCTACAAGTAAGAGAATGAGATTCTAACATTTCTTTTTTTTACATATATATTATTTTTCAGACTGTTTTCCATTATAGGTTATTACAAGATATTGACTATAGCTCCCTGTACTATACAGTAAAACTTCATTGCTTGTTTTTTTTTAATTAGAAATCTAGCATCCTACTCATACTGAGTCAAACAATTGGACTCAAAATGTCATAAAAATTTTAAAGATTCATAGTATTTCTAAAATATATTATATTACACAAACAATTTATATATATGTATACAAAAAAGCTTTTCTATTATGCTTGAAAAAAGGCTTGAGAAAGAACATAAAAAAAGAAAAGATGGAGAAATTGGAAAACAAACTAAATGAAATGGAAGCACTGAATATGAAATAAAAAAAGTGAAACAAACTAGATAAAAGATCATCATATAGTCGAGTTGTTTTTCAAACATGGATGTTTGCTAGAAATGTATCTGGAGCTTTAGAGAAAAGAAAAGCAATACCTGGGAATTTTTATATTGTATATTGAAAAATCCAGGATAATTCAAAGTTACATCTTCTGTATTCACATCTCAAGACCTTTCCTCAGTGCCACCTTCTTCCATTCTCTTTAGAAAATGACATTATCGCCTGACTCTACTGTTGTATCTTCTTGTTAAACATGCCCAAAGTCAGCCTCACAAGAAGGTGTTTATAGCTATTAGGCAGATGTAGGCAAACTGGAATATTCTCTCCTTTAAGCTTATGTAAAATCTTGAGTCCTAGAGTCTAAAAGTTGATGAAATCAATAATTAAAATCACTGGTACAAACTACACTCAAAGGCTACTTCCTGATTTACCTTCATTCCTAACCTAAACTACAAAAATGCATCAATATAAGGATAGGAATGGGAATTTCTTTAAAACATCCTACAATGAAAGCTATGTTAAGGTAAAGAACTTTGTTTGTTTGTTTCGTTTCTTATATGATATTATACTTGTTTTAATGCCATTCTCCCAAATTATCCTACCCTCTCCCTCTCCCACAGAGTCCAAAAGTCTGTTCTATACATCTGTGTCTCTTTTGCTGTCTCACATACAGGGTTATTGTTAGCATCTTTCTAAATTCCATATATATGTGTTAGTATATTGTATTGGTGTTTTTCTTTCTGGCTTACTTCACTCTGTATAATAGGGTCCAATTTCATCCACCTCATTAGAACTGATTCAAATGTATTCTTTTTAATGGCTGAGTAATACTCCATTGTGTATATGTACCACTGCTTTCTTATCCATTCATCTGCTGATGGACATCTAGGTTGCTTCCATGTCCTGGCTATTATAAGCAGTGCTGTGATGAACATTGGGGTACACGTGTCTATTTCTATGTACCATAGAAACATTCTAACATTTCTATGTACCATATACAAATAGAAACTCAAAATGGATTAAAGATCTAAATGTAAGACCTATAACCATAAAACCATAAACCTAAAACCATAAAACTCCTAGAAGCGAACATAGGCAGAACACTCTTTGATATACATTGTAGCAAAGTTTTTTTTTTTTTTTAATCTGTATCCTCAGGCAAAAGAAATAAAAGCAAAAATAAATGAATGGTCGTGANTTTCTTATCCATTCATCTGCTGATGGACATCTAAGTTGTTTCCATGTCCTGGCTATTATAAACAGTGCTGGCATGAACATTGGGGTACTCATGTCTCTTTCAATTCTGGTTTCCTCCGTGTGCATACCCAGCAGTGGGATTGCTGGGTCATAAGGCAGTTCTATTTGCAATTTTTTAAAGGAATTTCCACACTGTTCTCCATAGTGGCTGTACTAGTTTCCATTTCACCAATAGTGTAAGAGGGTTCCCCTTTCTCCACAGCCTCTTCAGCATTTATTGCTTGCAGACTTTTGGATCGTTGCCATTCTGACTGGTGTGAAATGGTGAGTATTTTAATTCCCTGTGATGATTACCATCAGATTGGTATCAGATACATTTAGGGAAGAATTACTCAGTTCACCTGCCAAAGTGGTACAGCATACTTCTCCAAGCGGTGCTAAGTTACTTGAGTCGTGTCCAACTCTTTGCAACCCCATGGACTGTACCCTGTAGCCCGCAAGTCTCCTCTGTCTGTGGGATTCTCCAGGCAAGAATACTGGAGTGGGTTCCCAAGCCCTCCTCCAAGGGGTCTTCCTAACCCTTGGATCAAATCCTCATTTCATGCATTGGCTCTTTACCACTAGTGGCACTTGGAAAGCCCATTATTTTAGGCAGTGAGTTTCTAGGCTGAGTCCAGAAATTTTTTTCAGTTTCAGGCCCAGAAAGTGAACAAACGATCTTAAATTTTATCACATTCTCTCCATCAGATCCTCTCCTTCAGACTCCTAATCATCCATCCTTGCTATACAGTTTTTTTTTTTAATTATATACACTGAGAAATACTCTTGTTCGTTATTCATCTTTTCCCCTAGGAATGATGTGCTACTCACTGTTTCTACAGTCCTCAGTGGTTCAGGATGCTATTACTCTGATGTTATTCATTGCTTATTTGTACTCTTGCTTTCTACTTGTGTTTAGACATGGCCATCTGACCTCCATTATTTTGAGATTCTAACGTCTCTATTGTTCCCTGTTGCTACTATGGAGATTGATCCTGGATCAGTATCCCATATTTTCACTCAGGTTCTGAAGAAGACAGCCACCATTGAACTCCTCAAGAATACTGTTGTTATCTTCACTAATAAAAGTTACCTTGCAGACTCTCATGTAAGGCATATTCAGTTGCNTTATTTTGAGATTCTAACGTCTCTATTGTTCCCTGTTGCTACTATGGAGATTGATCCTGGATCAGTATCCCATATTTTCACTCAGGTTCTGAAGAAGACAGCCACCATTGAACTCCTCAAGAATACTGTTGTTATCTTCACTAATAAAAGTTACCTTGCAGACTCTCATGTAAGGCATATTCAGTTGCTAATTTTTCTGTCTTAATGTATTATGTTCAGTCTACAATGGTTCTTTTCTGAAAGCATATCTCTTCCTAGACATGCCCTTCTCAGTATCAGTCCCTATATAATCTATTGGCTGCCTTCAGTATATGTTGACTTCATCCCTCTTTTTAACTAGAAGAGACAACACCAATTCTGTTTGGTCTTTGTTATAATCTAGTGGTCAGGATGTGGAGAAAGCAATGGCACCCCACTCCAGTACTCTTGCCTGGAAAATCCCATGGACGGAGGAGCCTGGTAGGCTGCAGTCCCTGGGGTCACTAAGAGTCGGGCACGACTGAGTGACTTCACTTTCACTTTTCACTTTCATGCATTGGAGAAGAAAATGGCAATCCACTCCAGTGTCCTTGCCTGGAGAATCCCAGGGGTGGGGGAGCCTGGTGGGCTGCCATCTATAGGGTCGCAAAGAGTCAGACACGACTGAAGTGACTTAGCAGCAGCAGCAGTGGTCAGAATGAGAAGATTGGAAGGATCCTGAGGAAGGGGTGGTCTGTATTATAAAGAAGGAGATTCCTGCATCATTGTATAAGCCAGGATAATGGTCAGAACTATGTGAAAGGTTGGGACCAATTCTCCAGACCTAGGGAGTTCTGGAAGATATAGGTGTCAAGGTTCTTAAACACAGTGATTCAAAGGCCCCTACTCCTACTCTTATAGAGTTCCTTGCTTTTCCAATCTGACCCCAGAACAGCAGAATTGCCAACCTCCACTGAATTACTCTACATCTAAAACTAAGTCTTAGACTTGAATACTAAGTTTATCTCCTTTGACTACAGAAAATAAATGTCTTTTTAAAAGTGTCTGCTGAATTTCAGAGCCACTTAAGTTGGTGATTAACAATTTCGGCCTTTCCTTATTTTTCTTTGACCTATTAGTAGCACTTAGTTATAGCCCATTGATCCCACAGTCCTTATGATCATCAGTTCCCACTACAGCTCACAAATCTCTGAGCTGTTATACTATTCAGTGCATTTTGTTTCATCAGTAGTCAAACAGTACTGATGCTGAATCCAGGGCTATCACTATTATTGCACATACCACTACTACCCTGCTCCTCATTGTCAGTCGGGCTTCCCTCATAGCTCAGCTGGTAAAGAATCCACCTGCAATGCAGGAGACTGGGTTTGATCCCTGGGTGGGGAAGATCTCCTGGAGAAGGGAACAGATCCCCATTCCAATATTCTAGCCTGGAGAACTCCATGGACTATGTAGTTCATGAGGTTGCAAAGAATTGGACATGACTGAGCAACTTTGACTTTCACTGCCAGTTAGTCTTTAAGTGAAATATCCAGATCTAAAAAGTTTATTTTAAAACCTGCTTCCAAGGATGACTTGTGATTCAACTATATTAAGTCAATTGGAAATACAGAACAGAGGGAAATGTACAGGCAAGAGGTTTATTAAACTGAGCCTAAGGCACAAAACCTGTAAAAAACTGAGGGAATTGGGTAATGGGAGAAGTTGAATATAAGAATGAAGTGGTTGGAATATATGCCATAGTGGATGCCCTGGGATCTTTGAAACTTCCCTATCAATTCAGCATTTCCTTCTTTGAGGAGAAGTGGCCTGACTTTTGTATTACTGCAATAGCCAGTCATTGGATATGGGCTACTCCCTAGATAAAAGGGTACACATGAGGAGGGATGTGCCTACAGCAGAAGGCAGTTCCTAGAAGCAACTCAGATGAGATATCAGCTATCAGTCCTGCCAGGATCTAAGGAAATGAGTGCCTCCATCCTGAAGGGGAGGTTAGTTTCCCATGTCAGTATCTTATCTCATTCACTCAGTGAATGGCATCTTCATCTAATCAGTGTTCTGCTTCTTAGCAGTGAGAGGCAAACTTGGCTCTTTCCATAATACTCACATGCAGTTAATGAAATCCTCGCAATTCTGCCTTTCAACTAATTCCTTGAGCAGTTCACTTCCTTTGCCATCCTCACTGTATGTATTCTAGTTAAGACAGCCATCATTTCTTACCTGGACACCTGCACACCATCCTCCCTTGTATTATTCCAAATTCAGTCATGCCACATGCCAAGGACTACAGGTGGGGTGACATTTTCAAATCATTACTCCACTGATGAAAGCGATGCAAAACGTTTACAAATACTTCACCACAAAGACTACCATTTGTAACTAGCTTTAAAACTTTTTATGGTATGCCTGACATATTTTTAACCTTGTTGCAATATGCTGGAGCTGCAGTAGAAAGGGCCACAGACTGTGTGCTTAATTTCCTTAAATAACAGAAATTAACTTTTTTCACATTTCTGGAGTCTGGAAATCCAAGATCAAGATTTTGAAGCAGTTGACTTCTTCTAGGGCTTCTCCTATTGGTTTGTAACTGGCCTTCTTCCTCTAGTATTTAAAAGTTGTTTGTTTTTTTTTTCCCTCTTTTAGTGTCTATGACCTAATCTCCTTTTCTTTTAAGGACACTGACTAAGCAAGAATATGACCCACCCCAGTGAACTCATTAAATCTTAATTACTCCTGTGAAGACTCTGTCTTTCCATCAATTACATTCTGAGTTACTGGGGATAGGACTTCAGGATACTGATTTGACAGGTCCACACTTCTGTCCATAACATGCCACCTTTAAAATCTGGAAAAACATATTATTACTCCAAATGAGCCCTACTTTTACTTAATTCAAGCTTGACTTCATATTAGTTTATGATTTTAACTCTTTTCTCCTTCTTTCTCTATTCCTTCAGATTTAGGATTGAATGTCATTTTCACTTAGGACCATTTCCTTAAGACTCTTGAGAGTCCCTTGGACTGAAAGGAGATCCAACCAGCCCATTCTGAAGGAGATCAGCCCTGGGATTTCTTTGGAAGGAATGATGCTAAAGCTGAAACTCCAATACTTTGGCCACCTCATGCGATGAGTTGACTCATTGGAAAAGACTCTGATACTGGGAGGGATTGGGGGCAGGAGGAGAAGGGGACGAAATGAGGATGAGATGGCTGGATGGCATCACTGACTCGATAGATGTGAGTCTGAGTGAACTCCGTGAGATGGTGATGGACAGGGAGGCCTGGTGTTGCTGGGATTCGTGGGGTCGGAAAGAGTCAGACATGACTGAGCCACTGAACTGAAGTGAACTGATACAGTTGAATTAGTGGCTTTTCTCTGAATTCCCATTATACTCTTTTCATTCACAGCATAACACTTATCAGATGTTATTTTAATTGTGGACTTTCTCCTTTATTTCCTCCTTTAGACTATAAACCCCCAAAAGGAAAGAAATACTGTCTTATTCACTATCATATCCGCAGAACCTATCACAATAGCTAACATGGATTGTTGTTTTATAATCCCTAAATTGTATCCAACTCTTTGTGACCTCATGAACTGCAGCACTTCAGGCTCTTGTCATTAAATTAGAATTGTAATGAATAATTTTGCTATTACCTCCTTGCATTATTAGTTATTTAAAGGCTGAGTTTGTCTTATTCAATATTGTTCTACCACAACATTCAGAAAATTAGCTTACCTAATGATAAGTGTATAGTAATTGCTGATTTAAATATAGTTAAACATTTTAAAAATCCTTTGGCAATTTTTGAAGTGCCTGTAGAAATGTAATTGCTTCAGAAATTGCATAAAGTGTAGACATTAACTTATATTCCTATATACTTATGATTATGGCTAAAATCTCAATAATATTTTTACAGAAGTAGATCCTAAATGAAGGTCAATGAAAATTTGGATTTCATCTAAAGTTTTTTAGCATCAGTCCTTTAATAACAATTATTTTCTTCAGTCTTTGCAATGAATACCTACAGTGTGGACTGATTCTTTTTTTTTTTTTCATTAGATTTCAATAACATTAAACGGTACATGTAAGGATTTTATGGAAAAAGTGGCATAGTGTAACTATAGAATTATTTATAACGAGATAAAATGATATATCTATGAAACCTGCAAGAAAATAAGTAACTAGAAATATGGAAGCAAATATTTTGGGGCATTATTCTGAAAAATGAACATAGAAATTAGTGAAATGAATTTTGAGGAGCATTTAAACTAATGTGTTAATTTCCGAGATGAAGATTGACATAGAAATCCTCAAACTACAGTTGAGCAACAGAAGCAAAATAAGACCCTCATCCTTTTATATATCACTGGGTTTTCAAACAAAATAAATCTTGCACTAAATACATAGACTCCACATCTGTACTTATGAGATGTTGCAAATCCATATTACTATTTAAAATATGATTTTTTTTATTACTTTGTATGGAACATTTTTTCTTTTGGATGTGTGTGGATTCTATAAAAATAAGACTTAAACCTACATTCAATAGAGATTTACCAGAAACACATAAATTGCATGATTCAAAGAGAAAGGTTTAGTAAAGAGTTCCCAATACTTATTACCTCCCAGAAATTATATCTTTATATTTTAAGGCATAGAGTAAAAGCATCTAAATAAAAAAAGAAGTAAAAATACAAACCAAAAAGCCTGGCAAATAGTTGAGTTAATTAACAAAGAGAAGGGATACATAGAATGTCAGTTATTAATAACAAAAGGCATACTGGTTTACAATTATACAATCTTTACCAATTTGGGGCTTTCCAGGTGATTCAGTGGTGAAGAATCTGCCTGCCAATGGAGGAGATGTGGATTTGATTCCTGGGTTGGGAAGATCTCCTGGAGATGGGAATGACTACCCATTCTAGTATTCTTGCCTGGAGAATTCCATGAACAAGAGGATCCTGATGGGCTACAGTCCATGGGGTTGCAAAAGGGTTGAACACAACTGAACAACTAATACTTTCTTTACCAATCTTAAGACACTTCTGGCATGTTTTCTTCTATTTGAGTCATAGTCAAATAAGGTCTGTAGGTCACTTAATTCTACCATTTATACATCCAGATACACAAGTTCAGAGCTTTTGTGATTTCTGCAAGTTTACCTAAATAGACAAACTCTGGTCAAAATCACCAAGACCTTCACACTGCTAGAGCCATTGTTCAATTCTCAGTCTTCTTTTCACTTGACCCAGCAGGCATATTGACCATACCTCATGCCTTACTCCCACATCTTTGAAACACTGCCTTTATTTGGCTTCCAGAGTACCACTTGCTTTTGGCCATTTTTTTTCTTCTTTACCTGGCCAAAAGCAAGTGGTGTCCTGGAAGCCAGATAAAGGCAGTTAGACATGGTGAAAATGAATTCCTGGCTCCCTTTCCTCAACCAGCTTTTGTATCCATAAGCCTTTCCCCTACTGTGTATGGATAATCCACTTTTTACCAGGGGGCACAACCTGTGAAATGGAAAATGTGATTTAAGCACTGGCTGTCACAATGTTCAGGTCATTGCTAAATTGGACAAGAAGCAGTGTGTTTATGTAAATACATGTAAATTACAAGACCACTGAGTTTCTGTAAAAGGATATATACAGATATTTTAAAGTGCTGCTAAACTTCACTACCTCTACTCTTCACATCCCAATCAAACTCACAGTCATCTCATCTGGGTTATTGCAATACAATTTTTTTTTTAATTTAATATTATTGCTTCCACTTTATCCCTCCTCCACTCAGAGTACTTGTAACCTAGCAGCTCTTGCCATTTTGCATCAGATAACCTTGATCTTTTTGGAAAAATCCTTCAGGGTCGGATTTTAGACTAAAGAGAAAAATCTTTACTGTGGTCCAGAAGATGCTCCAGGATCCCATGTCAGCTTGTAAATCTATGTTGTGATCTCCTGCAGATATTCCTTGCTCACTCTCTTGCAGTCATACTGACCTCTTTGCTATCAGAGAAAAACATCAGGATATTTACACTGACTATTCTCTCAAGAAAGCTTTTCTCTAGCTATCATTTCATAATAACTGCCTCACTCTTTGATTTAGATATTACCATCATCATTGAGCTCTGCTTTGAAATTCTCATCTACACATCCTCTTTGATTTTTATACTTTTCCATATCCTCTAACAAACTGGACAATTTGTTGATCAGGACAATATATACAGACACTCATGGGGGCCTTGGCAGGGGATTTAGCCTGCCTCTATCAAGATCAATAAAATGATTTAAATAAAGCAATATTCCAACTACAATAGTGTGAAGAAGAGGAATTTGGAACTTAGGTGCATGTTTTTCCTCATATCCAGATATATTCATTTATCTCCCCTTTTTAAGTCTGTAGTACAAGAAGTATGTGTGTGTGCTTAGTTTCTCAGTTGTGTCCAACTCTTTTGTGACACCTGGATTGTAGCCCTCAAGGCTCTTCTATCCATGGGATTTCATAAGGCAAGAATACTGGAATGGGTTGCCATTCCCTTCTCCAGGGGATCTTTCTCACCCAGGAATCAAACCCTCCTCTCCTGCATATCCTGCATTGGCAGGCAGATTCTTTACCATTGAGCCACCTGGGAAGCCCATGGAAAGTTATGTAATATATTTCAAATTTAAAAATGGACTAGGAAAAAATGGATATCTCTGTTATTTCTGTTTTTCAGAAGCCAAACTAGATTATTTCCCTAACCTTAAAATTAATATCCCTAGAGTAGAGGGTTGAATAACGTACCTCAAAAATTCTTATCTTCCAGAAATCTTCGAATGTGACATTATTTGGAAATGGAAATGTTGCAGATATAATTTGTAAAGATTAGATTCTGAATTGAAACAGATCCTAAATCCATTGACTGGTGTCTGTTTAAGAAGAGATGAGAACACACACACACAGGGAAGAAGGCCATATGAAGACAACAGAGAGATGAAATTATGCTGTTGCAACCAAAGAATAAGGAATAGCAAGAGCCATCAGAAGCTGGAAGAGACAAGAAAGGATTCTCTCTTAGAGCTTCAGAAGATACATAGCCTTGCCAAACCTTGATTTCAGATATCACACCCCTACAGTTGTGAAAGAATTAATTTCTGTTGTTTAAAGCCAACCAGTTTGTGGGAATGTGTTGTAGCTGCCTTAGGAAACTAGTACACACTTTATAAATACAATGAAGATATACAGTAAGTACAATCAACTATCTGTAACAATTATTTCACCAAAGGAATAGTTTGTAAATAGGTAGTTGAAGAAATTATGGAAGACCATCCTCTAATTCACATAGTCTAGAAGCATAATGAAATAAATAATTTCATATCTAAGCAATTATATTTTCCTCTTTCTGAAGGAAAAATAATATTTTAAAGGGGAGATATACAATAGAATTTAGCAAGGCAAGTGCCAGAGGACAAATTTGTTGTTAGGAAATTTTCTATAGCTTCAATGATAGAAGATTTACTGACTAGCTAATTTGAACATATATTTACCTGTAATTGAGTAACTCTCAGAAATATTATGCCATACTAGAGAGTTGTATTTTCATTGTAAACCAATTAAAATGTACTTAAACATGAATGCATTGTGCATATGATTAATGTAAAATAGTAATAATTTTTGCATACATTTAACAGCTTCAAACTAAAAAGTGAGAGTGGAACAAGGAGAGTGGTGACTATGTCATAATGTCTCATTTACTTAGTAATTCAGGTGTTTAAGTATTTATGAAACAGCTTCTTCACTAGGCAATAACATAATATTTTTAACAACATTTCTCTGTTTTCCCTAATCACTTTCCCATAAATTATCTCTATTATTATTCTGTCAAATTGCAACAAACACATAGTAATTATAATTTCATCCAATTTTCCCTTTCCTCCACCTTTATTTTATTCTCTTGTATCAGTTCATATCCAATCAGGAGATAGAAACTACAATATAATTTAAACAGGATAAGTGAAAATGAAGTCGCTCAGTTGTGTCTGACTCTTTTTGACCTCATGGACTGTAGCTTACCAGGCTCCATTGTCCATGGGATTTTCCAGGCAATAGTACTGGAGTGGATTGCCATTTCCTTCTCCATTGGATCTTCCCAACCCAGGGATGGAACCCAGGGCTCCCGCATTGTAGACAGATGTTTTACCATCTGAGCCACCAGGGATTTAATATAAATAATTATATTTATAATATATAAATAATTATTATAAAAAAGACATGATCAACATGGAAATAGAATTTAAGTACATGAGGAAAAAAGGACAAATTTGAATGAGCATGTCCCTGTCCCAATGCCAGGGTCTAAGTCTCCTTTGCAGAAGTTGTCATCTCAGTCCATTGGATGGGGGAAAAGCTTACTGGGCTGCCACAGCCACAAAGGCTAGAGACTCTACATCTACTGTGCAGGTAGGTCAACTCAGGAAAGGAATGAAGAGTTTCTTAGGAATGTCAAGAGCCTAGGATTCTCTGGGAAAGTTTACATAAAATACACTCTTATTCTAGAGGGTACAGGCTGACAGGCTAGAATTAACCAAAAAAATAAATCTGCAACTTAAAAGTTGAGTTGTTGTTCTTAAGTCAGTAAGTCACAACTCTTTGCGACCCAATGAACTGCAGCATGCCAGGCTTCCCTGTCCTTCACTATCTCCTGGAGCTTGCTCAAACTCATATCCATTGAGTCAGTGATGCCATCCAACCATTTCATCCTCTGTCACCTGCTTCTTCTTCTGCCTTCAATCTTTCCTATCATTAGGGTCTTTTCCGGTGAGTTGACTCTTCTCATCCGGTGGCTGAAGTATTAGAGCTTCAACTTCAGCATCAGTCCTTCCAATGAATATTCAGGGTTGATTTCCTTTAAGATTGACTAGTTTGAACTCTTCTCTGTCCAAGCGACTCTCAAAAGTCTTCTCCAGTTCCACACTTCAAAAGAATCAATTCTATGGCACTTTGCCTTCTTTATGGTCCAAATCTCACATCCGTACGTGACCACAGAAAACACAATAGCTTTCTCTCTATGGATCTTTGTTAGCAAAGTCATGTCTTTGCTTTTTTTTTTTTTTTTTAAGTTTAAATGTTTATTTTTTAGTTTGTTTTGCTTTACAATACTGTATTCATTTTGCTATACATTGACATGAATCAGCCATGAGTGTACATGAGCTTCCAATCCCGACTCCCCTTCCCCGCTTCCCTCCCCTCACCATTCCTCCGGATCATCCCCACGCATCAGTCCCAAGCCTCCTGCATCGAACCTAGACTGGTGATTTATTTCACTTATGATATCATACATGTTACAATGCCACTCTCCCAAATCATCCCACCCTCTGTCTAGGTTTGTCATAGCTTTTCTTCCAAGGAGCAAGCATTTTTTAATTTTGTGGCTGAGGTCATCATCTATAGTGATTTTGGAGCTCCCCCCAAAATAAAATGTGCCAATTTTTTCACTTTTTCCCCATCTGTTTGGCACGAGTGATGGGACTGAATGCAATGATGTTAGTTTTTTGAATGTTAATTTTTTGTTGTTTTTCAGTTGCTCAGTCATGCCCAGCTTTTTGTGACCCCATAGATCGCAATATACCAGTCTTCCCTGTACTTCATCATCTCCCAGAGCTTTTTCAAAGTCATGTTCATTGACACAGTGATGCCATGCAACCATCTTATCCTGCTGCCCTCAACCTTTCCCAGCATTAGGGTCTTTTCTAATGAATCAGCTCTTCGCATCAGGTGGCCAAAGTATCAGAGCTTCAGCTTGAGTATCAGTCCTTCCAATAAATATTCAGGATTGATTTTCTTTAGGATTAACTGGTTTGATCTCTTTGCAGTCCGAAGAACTCAAGAGTATCCTCCATCACAATTCAAAGCATCAATTCTTGGGTGCTCAGTCTTTGTTAAGATTTAAGCTGGCTTTTTCACTTTCCCCTTTCACCTTCATCAAGAGGCTCCTTAATTCCTCTTTGCTTTCTTCCATTAGAGTATTATCATCTGCATATCTAAGACTGCAGATATTTCTTTGAGATTGTTGATATTTCTTCCAGAAATCTTGATTCCAGCTTGTGACTCATCCAGCCCAGCATTTCACATGGTGTGCTCTTCATAAGTTAAATAAGCAGGGTGGCAATTTACAGCCTAGACATACTCCTTTCCCAATTTTGAACCAGTCCATTGTTCCATGTCTGGTTATAACAGTTGCTTCTTGAGCTTAATGCAGATTTTTCAGGAGGCAGGTAAATAATCTTGTATTCCTACCTCTTTGAAATTTTTCTACAGTTTTTTGTGATCCACACAGTCAAAGCCTTTAACGTAGTCAATGAAGCAGAAGTAGATTTTTTTTTTAATTTCCTTGCTTTTTCTATGATCCAATGTGAAGTGTTATTTGCTCAGTCTCATGCAACTCTTTGTGACCCCATGGACTGTAGCCTGCAAGTTTCCTCTGTCCATGGAATTCTCCAGGCAAGATACTGCCATTCCTTTCTCCAGGGGATCTTTTCAACCTGGAGGTGGAACCTAGGTCTCCTGCATAGCAGGAAGATTCTTTACCATCTGAGCCACAAAGGAAGCCCTGTGATCCAATAGATGTTGGCCATTTTATCTCTGGTTCCTCTGCTTTTTTCAAGCCTACTTGAGTTGAGAGTTATGTTTTATTTGACAAAAGCCTGGGACACAGCATCTCATATAACACTTGCAAGACTGCTCCAAACAGGTGGTGGCTGCAGGGGCTGACTCCTAGGTGGGGGATGAGCATCTTGCCTCCTTTATGTATTCTGTTAGCTCTCATCATAACTTGATGGCTTGATGGTTACAACATCCTTTGTTTACTGATATGACAATCAGTATTTTTCATTCACACTGGCAAGCAAGGGTGGAGAGGGACTCAGAGCTTTGGGGACCTGTCCTGTCAGGGCAGCTTGAAGTCTTGAGTGTCTGTTTCAGAATGGTAACAGAAAAGTGGTCACCAGACCTGGTTGCAAAATTGTTGGAGAAACTACATGCTCTGAACTTAAGAAGAATCCTTAAACAGCTGCAGGGGATCAGCATGAAGAAAGAAAATGTAGCAACAAAAGAGACCTGGAAAGAGAAGTTCCTTATTACTCCAATGTCCCTCTACTATTCTCTACTGACAAAATATACCATTGTGCTTGTTACAAAGCTCCTTTACTGTAGAGCAAAGTATATTTGGAACCAAGAGCAATCCATTGATAACTAGAGCATTCTTCTCTGGTTGTCTAATTCAAATATTTCTAAAGCCACTATCTCACATACCCAGGGGACTAAATATTAAATCTCATTTTCCATTGGCACTGATATTTTGATGTATCCCTTATTCTGCAAGCAGAATTATCTTTGAAGCTCCCATTTTGTGTAACTCTAAGGAATATAATTTATGTTGTAACCTATGTGAATGACACACATCATTGGGTTGTGCAATGAATATGCCTGGAGGTCTTAAATATCCATATAGTTGTATTTTAGGTCACATTATTTAAGTCCTTGAGAATAAAGCTTAAACTCCTTTATATCTTAGGTTGTTCCCTCTCTGATCAATATTCCAGTGATATTTCAAGCTTCTACTTTCACTGCCTACTTTATGTGGCAGATATTCTAAATGCATCTTGTGCTATTTGGCCTTTGGGCTTTGATATATTCTCCCCAATCTCAATCGTTCTCATTATCTTGTGTTTCTGTTTGTGGATATTCCTCTATATATCCTCATGTTTTGGTTCCAGTGGCAACTCTTTCATTGATCTTCTGAAATAGAAACATTTACTCCTGATGAGAACCACAGTCATGCCCATTTACAGTACTTTCTTTTTAACACATTCTTGACTAACTACACTGTATTATCATTAAGACATCTGTGCCCACTTTTATTCTTCAACATCAGTTACTGTGTGCCTCAGTTATTTTGGATAAAGAGGATGTCCGTTTATTTATTTTGATAGTAAAGTAATTTCTATTAAACATTAGAAACAAATTCTTTAAAAATCACAGTTTTTTATTTCTCTTTTAATTAAAGTGAGAAAATATATTAAGCATTTAAGCAAAAGTCATCTAATTTCAAATAGATAGAAAGACCTTATGGGAATATTTATTGACATATTCCACCCATATAAAGTTTGGTTAGCAGAATGCCATTTACCCACCCCCCTAAAAATAATAAAATTCTCAGCCACTTTTACTGTAAACATAACTTTTTTTTTAATTTAAATTATTTTATTTTAATTGGAGGCTAATCACTTTACAATATTGTATTGGTTCTGCCACACATCAACATGAATCCACCAAGGGCGCATACATGTTCCCCATTCTGAACCCCCCCTCCCACTTCCTTCCCCGTACCCTCCCTCCAGGTCATCCCAGTGAACCGAGAGAAGACGTATCTTTTAAAAATGAGCGTACAGAATCAGTCTACAAGCATTTCAGTTCTGACTGTAGATCTTTCTACTATGTGGCCTTGAAAAATTAATGTCATACTGGGCTTTCCTTGTTTCCTTTATCCAGTGAGCATGGATGATGAGATGATATCCATCTGAATATGTGTACAATGCACATATGCAGTTACAAATTCACATATGCAAAAATCATTCTTCGTTTGTCTATAACCAGAATTTAGTTAAATTTCTCATTCCACTGGCTCACAAAGTCTCACAAGTCATGTTCTTTGCTTCGTTTCTTGAGCCAACACTTAAATTCTAAATCAGAGTAGTTGGAAAAGTCAGACACTCATGGCAACTGTGTGTGCGTTTGTGTGTAAGGAGATGGAGGTATATTACATCAGGTCCAGTTGTCAGCCACACACACTGCCATCTGCTGAGTGAGCTTGTTACATAAGGTGAACCTCTCATTTTGGGCCAAGCAGTTCACTGCTATGACATCCTCTTCAGGCTTCCTGTCCCTCGGTCCAAGCTTTGTGTGGCTCTCAACACAGGAGAGGATACTGCATACCCATGAGCTCTCATTGGCCTATAGATTGAAGCACCTCAGTTAATTTTGAGACTCTTGAGGCCTGATAGACCAAGGACAACTCTGAGATCTGAACACTTGGGTACCAGGGGTAGAGGTTTCTTCAGCTCTTTGGACCTTATTTATATCAGGATTCTTTCCCTTGCTGATGGCCAGCCGGGTGAGTGTAGGCTGCAGTGTGGGGTACTTTTTCAAAGATCCCTCCATGTCCAGATTCTCTTTGTTTTTCTCCCTCGTCATTGTCCCCAGATCAAATGATTAAAGTGTATATGTGTGTGTGTGTGTGTGTGTGTGTGTGTTCGCACGCATGTGTGTATATGTGTGGAGTATAGAGAGATGTGAGGAAATTGTAGGGTAGAGTGATAGAAAAACCTTTCTCTGATAAAGAGCATCTTCAAAAGTTAGTGATTATACTCTAACTGGTAACCTTTTAATACAAAAGGTAAGACTGTGATTCTTTGCTTAGTCCTTTGCTGAGTCAATGAATAAAGAAAGCCTAACTCCTCAAAATAAGGGTAAGAGAGGGATAAGAATAGTTGAAGGATATACAAGTAGAGAGTAATGGTTAATTTATGAACATGTTTCCAGCACAATACGATAATTGACTATTTTCCATTGATAAAACTTGAAAATAATTTGTTTGCTAATGTCATATATTAAACCTCAGGTTTTATACAATTGATCTATTTAACTGATTAAAAGTAGTCCTAACAAGATTTAATTATTCTGGATTTTGTTCGTTAGGACTATCTTTAATCAGTTAAATAGATCAATTGTATAAAAACTGAGGTTTAATAGATGACATTAGCCAAACAAATTATTTTCTGCACTTGAAAGAGTGCAGAATGTATCTTATAGCTTAACACAAATGTTAAATAACTTATAAAATATTAGATAACAGTGAAATAAATCAATTCTGTAAAATTTGAGGCTTAATAGATGATGTTAGCAAACCAATTATTTTCAAGTTTTACCAATGGAAAATACTAGTTGATTAATAGCTCAGTTGGTAAAGAATCTGCCTGCAATGCAGGAGACCTAAGCTCAACTCCTGGATTGGGAAAATCCCCTGGGGAAGGAAATGGCAACCCACTCCAGTATTCTTGCCTGGAGAATCCCAAGGACACAGGAGACTGGCAGGCTACCTTTCATGGGGTCACAAGAGTTGGACACGACTTAATGACTAAACCACCACCAAACTATCCCAATATTCCTGGAAAGATTTTTTAAAAATTCATAAATTGGCAGCAGATGTCCTAGTTCTCATTACAATGTCTCTTTGTTGGCAGTAGAGGCAAGAACATTCACTTCTCTTGGTTTTACAACCTTAGAATGATGTAATCTGACATTAACCAGTGAAAAGAACACTAGAGGTGGGAGATTTCTTACAGAAGCAGTGGGTTATAAAGGCTTTATCTTTGCCCCACCTATTTTTTTTTT
>SJYA01000018.1:0-18068 GCA_006410615.1 Neotragus moschatus | reverse complement strand
TTTTTTTTTTCTGTTTCCCTCTTTCTTTCTTCTTCTTCTTTTAATAGATTTTATTTTTTAGAGCAATTTTAGGTCCATAGCAGTATTGAGTGGGATGTCCAAGGGCTTCTCATGTGCCTCTGCCTCCACGTGCAGAGTTGCCAGCATTACCAACATCTCCTTCCCAACATTACATTTGTTATAGCTGGTGATCCTGCATTGACACATCATGATCTAACTTCTGTTTCCTTTGGTTATATATTTTTCTGTGCAGTTGGGACCACGGTGATCATGATATCGTGTAGAATTTTAAATTTTTTTCTTTTTTTGTTTATCAATATAGTGATAATTTTCTCATATCATTGTCTGCTTTGCCAGATAATAGAGTCTCCTAGCCTCTGCATGTATTATTATGTTTGTGTTTCAGGATTTTAAATTTTTCCATATTTAAAGTGAGCCTTAATACACGATTTGACAAGATCAAATTCTTCATCATTCTATTAATTTAGGTGGTCTCTAAATTACTTAAGTATAAAACTTTATAATATTTTATATTGAGTTATTGTACATGCAGTTTAGATTTATTTGAAGATGTACCATGTTTGTTGCTATTATAAATGGTATCCACTATGATTTTTCAGTATTTGTTACAAAGAAAGAATTCAGTTGGTTTTGAAAATCCTACTTACAGCAGCATCACTACTCTCATTAATTCTAAGATTTTTGTGTAGTTTCTCTCTGTGCATAACTATGTTCTTTCTTAACCCTTTCTAGTCTTTATGGATTTTTTTTTTTTAAGAATTTACTCCTCTTACCTGTCTTTATTTGGGAGGGGAGTACCTTATTTAATAAATTTATTTAAATTTATTTTAAATTGAAGGATAATTACTTTACAATAGTGTGTTGGTTTTTACCAAACATCAACATGAGTCAGCCATAATTTACCTGGCTTTTTAGTTGTATTTTGAGTGTAGACATCATTAACTGAGGGTTTCTTTAGTCTATTAATGTTTGCATTAACATTAATTTTGTTTGCTATATATCATCTCTTTAATTTTATTCACCAATTTTTTCTTTCATCTACAGCATTCACTTTTTTCTATTTTGTGTGTGCTTTGTAAATATCATAATATTTTTATTTAATCTGATAATACGTATTCTAACAGAATTTTTAACCCTGTTATAATTATTGTGATTACTAAAATATTTGTACATATGTGGATGTATACACATACACATATATATATACACATTGTTGTTGCTATTGTTGTTCAGTTTCTCAGTTATGTGGGACTCTTTGCGACCCCATGGACTGCAGCACGCCAGGCTTCACTATCCTTCACCATCTCCTGGAGCTTACTCATACTCATGTCCATTGAGTTGGTGATGCCATTCAACCATCTTATCCTCTGGTGTCCCCTTCTCCTCCTGCCTTCAATCTTTCCCAGCATCAGAGTCTTTTCTAATGAGTCAGCAATTTGCATCAGGTGGACAAAGGATTAGAGCTTCAGCATCAGTCCTTCCCATGAATATTCAGGACCAATTTCCCTTAGGACTGACTGGTTTGATCTCCTTGCAGTCCAAGGAACACTGAAGAGTCTTCTCTAACACCACTGTTTAAAAACATAAGTTCTTCATTGCTAAGCCTTCTTTATGGTCCAACTTTCACATCCATACATGAGTACTGGAAAAACCATTGCTTTGACTAAACAGACCTTTGTTGGCAAAGTAATGTCTCTGCTTTTAAATATGCTGTCTATGTTTGTCATAGCTTTTCTTCAAAAGAGCAGCATCTTTTAATTTCATGGCTGCAGTCACCATCTGCAGTGATTTTGAACCCCAAGAAAGTCACTGTTTCTATTGTTTCTCCATCTATTTGCCATGAAATGATGGGGCTAGATGCCATAATCTTCGTTTTTGGAATGTTGAGTTTTAAGCCAGCTTTTTCATTCTCTTCTTATTTCATTAAGAAACATAAGTTTAATTAATTTAATACATTTTCATATCTAGATATCTAGAGATATCTCCATTCTCTTATTATGTCTTCTATTTTTCCTGTCTTTTCTTTATCCTTCTTTTTATTTATTCATCTTTTCTTTTTGTATTGATTGCTTCCATTAATCATGTATTTTCTTTCTACTATTAATACTTGGAAAGATAGACTCTGAATTCCAATATTTTAAGTGTAACATTGAAAATTTAGTTTTCATACTTATTAGTAAAGTCTTATTTTTAGTTGTATATGTCTTTATTTCCTAATTTAGGTCTGGTTCTTATATTTTTGACTAATCCTTAATCCTCCTCCTGACAATGGTCTTAATCTAGTGACTAGTGGGATTTGATAGATAGACACACTATTTTCCATAGGTTTTTAATGTCTTTATGATTTCTACCAATAATTCTGTTCATATTTTATATGTTTATAGTATTAGTATTATGAATTTTTTCATATTCTACATAGTCTTCAATTAAGAAATAATGGGTTCCATTGCAACTTTCTCTTGACCAAAGCCAATGTATTTTCAGTCCATTAGTAGAAACCTTAATATTTCTGATATATCAAAATACTGTTGCAATTTTATGGGCCCAATCCTATAGTCTCAGCATTTCATAGGTTTTTGGCATTTTTTGCCCACATTGAATGTTGGAGAGATACCACTTATGCTTCTTGTTTGTTCTAATATGTCTTTTGAGCTCCTCTAAACAATATGTGCATGTGTGCTTAGCTGCTCAGTCATGTCTGACACTTTGTGACCCCTTTGACTGCAGGCCACCAGGCTACTCTGTCAATAGAATTCTCCAGGCAGGAATACTGGAGTGAGTTGCCTTGCCCTCCTCTAGGGTATCTTCTCAATCCAGGAGTTGAACCCAGGGCTCCTACATTACAGCTAGACTCTTTTCCATCTGAACCATCATGGAAGCCTCTTAAACAATATGCTTTTTCATATGTTATCTAGGTTGTTCATAGTGTTCAACCCAATGGAAGCTTCTCTAGCTGTGACTTGTTTGGCAACAATGGACACATATTCTTATTTCCTAAGCAATTTTTTCCTTTCCCATGTATGTTTCCTCCTTTCCTAAGCATGTTTCCCTTTTGATGCCCATGATATAAAATTTTGATAATTTGCTTTCCTCTCCTGTAAGATGCTACCATTTCTGAGAGCTACTTGTCATGGGAATCTTGATCCGTTCCCTCCAGCCATTTCTACAGAGTTGGTTGACCAGTGAAATCATGGGATTTATGTCTTCTTGCTCACTTGGTACATTTGGAGGAAACACCATAGCACAAACAGGGGGATATAGGATCCAAGAAGGGATGCCCAGTCCCTAGGTACTGCATTTCAGAATGGATGTGATATATTTTCCTGTGGGTTAAACTTTTGCCAATAAGAAATAATAGAGAAGAAAGAAATTCGCACATAATCCCTATCCTACTTTCCTGTGACTGACAAATCTGAGGCATGCATTCACCTTGCAGCCTGTCCAGAGACGTTTTTCCTGGGAGCCAAGCAGCACAGTACCGATGCTGTATAGTCTATCTGCTATTATAACTGTAGACCCATCAGCCAAAAGTATGCATCAATGCACATTTGTTTGCATCTTTCTTGATCTCATTTTGTATTGTTTCTTACCATGATGCCCTAGATCCTCACCTCCTACATTTATCAGCAGCATCTTAATTTGCTTCAGGCTGTTTTCTAAAGAATCAGGCATAAGATCCTGTCATTTTTTAGATCATAATATATCAAGTAACTGGCTTCCCTGTTATTTCAGTTGGTAAAGAATCTTCCTGCAATGCAGGAGACCTGGGTTTGATCCTTAGGTTGAGAAGATCTCCGGGAGAAGGAAAGAGCTACACACTCCAGTATTCTGGCTTGGAGAATTCCATGGACTGTATAATCCATAGGGTTGTAAACAGTCAGATACAATTGAGCGACTTTCACATCAAGTGTCTAGATATGGTGTCTGACATATAAAAAACACTGTATTAACTTTTGTTCAGTGACTGTGTTTAGGGGTTAAAGGAGTAGTTTGTAAAGTTAAAAAAAAAAAATGCATCTGGCATGCCCAGGGAATGTTTCTGTGTGCCAGACTCTGACACNTCACATCAAGTGTCTAGATATGGTGTCTGACATATAAAAACCACTGTATTAACTTTTGTTCAGTGACTGTGTTTAGGGGTTAAAGGAGTAGTCTGTAAAGTTAAAAAAAAAAAATGCATCTGGCATGCCCAGGGAATGTTTCTGTGTGCCAGACTCTGACACGTTAAAGTATCATTTTACTTAATCTTCATAGCATCACTATGGAAGTGATATTTTAATCTCCATTTTACAGATGAAAGTTTGGTAGCTTAGAGAGGTTAACATGACCTATATAAGGTTACACAACTGATGATTGATAGAGTTGGGAATTGTGCACAAGAAATTTCATGTTCTTCTGCAATTCAGTTCTATTTTAGAGGCTTATCTTTATTCCTTATGACACTGGGTTGGAAATACATGGCTGAAAATTTTTCATAGGGAGTGACACAAAATACTCCCATGGCTTAGAAAAAGTAATTTCTGCCCCTCTGCTGTTCTATACTAGTTAATGTGATGTATGAAAAGAAAAATCTTTGGAGAAATGGAAATATTTTTTTGCCATTTACTTACTGTGTGACCTTGGGCAAGTAGTGGAAACACCCTGGGCTACTGTTTCCTTAAATCTAACAAGGAGAGTGTAAAAACTACCTCAGGAATTGGTTGCCAAAATTTTAATAACTATTATAAATCTTCCATAAATGTTTTTACCCTGCTCCTTGATAATGCATTTCTTGGCTCTTCTGAAAAAAAGTAAAATACACTTTTTTTTCCCCCTCAATGTGAAATAGTGTTAGAGCAAGTTAGATGATGAATTGGAGCAGTGCCCATTTCAAAAGTTGTCTTTATCAAGTTTGCTTTTCTCAGGGTATATGCCTAAGACTGGGATTACTGGGTCATATGGTGGCTTTATTCCTAGTTTTTAAAGGAATCTCCATATCATCTTCCATAGTGGCTGTATCAATTTACATTCCCACCAACAGTACAAAAGTGTTCCGTTTTCTCCACATTCTCTCCAGCATTTATTTCTTGTAATCCCATTGTTCATTGCAGCACTATTTACAAGAGGTAGAACATGAAATCAACCTGGATGTCCATCAACAGATGAACAGATAAAACTGTTGTAGCATATTTAAACAATAGACTACTACTCTGCCATAAAAATGAATGCCTTTGAGTCAGTTCTAATGATGTGGATGAATGTAGAACCTATTATACAGAGAAAAGTAAGTCAGAAAGAGAAAGGTAAAAATCTTATTCTAACACATATATATGGAATCTAGAAAAATTTTGCTGAATAATTTATATATAGGGCAGCATTGGCGATAAAGACATAGAGATTAGTCTTGTGGACGTGGGGAAAGGAGAGGAGAGGGTGAGATGCTTGGAAAGAGTAGCATGGAAACTTACATTACCATATGTAAAATAGATAGCCAATGGGAATTTCCTGTATGGTTCAGGAAACTCAAAGGGCTCTGTATCAACCAAGAGGGGTGGGATAGGGAAGAGAAATGGGAGGGAAGCTCAAAAGGGAGCGGATATATGTATACCTATGGCTGATTTGTGTTGAGGTTTGACAAAACAATAAATTCTATAAAGCAATTTATCCTTCAATAAAAAATTAAAGAAAAAAATTTTTTTAAACCTGTCTTTACATGGCTTTGGGATTCACTGCAAGATATTTTAGCACCAAAATATATCTTCCCAGTGAGGTTTTAATTATTTAAAATGTCTTTGAGTTCCCTAAGTTAATGCATTCATTAGACTCAAATTAGGAATTTTCAAAACCACAGTGCTAAGAACTGATGATTCTAAGTTGAATAATTCAGTCTTTTCTGAGAAGTTCAGAGACATGTGCTAACTACAGATCTGCTATAAAGTGAAGTGTATCAGATCAGATAGAAGTGGAAAGAGCTGTAAGAGCATGACTTGAATTTTAACTGGTGAGGGACTTCCCTAGTGATCCAGTGAGTAAGACTCCCAGTGCAGGGGGTATGGATTCAATCCATGGTTGGGGAGCATGCTGCACAGTACAGCAAAAAGAAAAAAGAGTAAAAGTATTAAGTGGTGAATCGAACCCTCTCAGGAACAGTTTCCTATATTTCTGTACCTTACTTCTTTCTCTCTTTTTGTACTGGCTTAAAATCTGTTGACTATGAAATATACCTGCCAGTTGGGGCACAAAATGGCTTTTTTACTCCTATAGATTTTCTGTAATTACGTATTATTTCTCCCTTTGGCTGGTCTTATTTTGGTTCTGTTTTTAAGGTGCTGGTTTGCTCCTTCATTGTTAAGAATTGATGTCTGTTGTGATGTGTGCACCAAAACTGATTGCAATTTAATTGTGCTTATAAAGTATATATCCTGTTCTTTATATCATTCATATTTTTGGTCCTCTTACATGTCTTCAAAAATGTATCTGATAAAGATATANTTTGGCTGGTCTTATTTTGGTTCTGTTTTTAAGGTGCTGGTTTGCTCCTTCATTGTTAAGAATTGATGTCTGTTGTGATGTGTGCACCAAAACTGATTGCAATTTAATTGTGCTTATAAAGTATATATCCTGTTCTTTATATCATTCATATTTTTGGTCCTCTTACATGTCTTCAAAAATGTATCTGATAAAGATATAATTGAAAGCACAATTTCTAGTTGTGCTATATATACCTGCTAAGTTGCTTTAGTAGTGTCTGATCCTTTATGAACCCTTGGACTGTAGCTTACGAGCCTCCTCTGTCCATGGTATTTCCAGGCAAGAATACTGGAGTGGGTTGCCATTTCCCACTCCTGGGGATCTACCTGACCCAAGGATGGATCTTGTGTCTCTTATGTCTCCTGCATGAGCAGGAGGGTTCTTTCAGCTCAGTTCAGTTCAGTCACTCAGTTATGTATTACTATTTGTGACCCCATGGACTACAGCATGCCAGTCTTCCCTGTCCATCACCAACTCCTAGGACTTGGTAAAAATTCATGTCCATCGAGTCATTGATGCCATCCAACCATTTAATCCTCTGCCATCCCCTTCTCCTCTCAGCTTTAATCTTTCTCAGCATCAGGGTCTTTCCCAAGGAGTCAGTTCTTCACATCAGGTGGCCAAAATATTGGAGTTTCAGTTTCATCATCAATCCGTCCAATGAGTATTCAGGATCAGTTTCCTTTAGGATTGACTGGTTGGATCGCCTTGCAGTCCATGGGACTCTCAAGAGTTTTCTCCAACAACACAGTTCCAAAGCATCATTTCTTTGGAGCTCAGATTTCTTTATAGTCCAACTCTCACATCCATACATGACTATTGGAAAAACCATAGNCTCATTGGAAAAGACTCTAATGCTGGGAGTGATTGGGGGCAAGAGCAGAAGGGGATGACCGAGGATGAGATGGCTGGATGGCATCATTGACTTGATGATTGTGAGTCTGAGTGAACTCCAGGAGTTGGTGATGGACAGGGAGGCCTGGCGTGCTGCGATTCATGGGGCTCAAGGCATCGGACACGACTGAGCGACTGAACTGAACTGAACTGAGAACTGATAATATTCCATATACTATGCATATTAACTTGGTCCTTGTCTGGAAATAATTCAAATTTATATCTTTAATGAGAATATATTACAAATATTTAATTAATAGGGTTAATTAATATAAAGTAATTGACTCTATCTGCATATCAGAATAATTTATGTAGAAATAATGTGTTTGAATTGATTTTCTAAGATGTTGAGAATCATGAGATAAAGTGTTTGAGTCAGGAGAAGGACCATGGAAAACATCCTAAGCAAAAGCCATAAAATGAACAAGGTTAAGTAACCTGAAGTTGCTCTGTGTGATAAATAGCTAGTGTTTTGTTTATTTTCCTCTACATTAGACTGAAAGTTAGGGAATGACAGAAGATAAGCCTGGAAAATTAGGTTGATCCTAGACTGCAGAAGTAGTTGATGGTATTATGTAGGTGATGGTGGTGGTGGTGGTTTAGTTGCTAATTATGTCCAACTCTTGTGGACTGTAGTCAGCCAGGTTCTTCTGTCCATGGGATTCTCCAGGCAAGAATAGTGGTATGCGTTGCCATTTCCTTCTCTAGGGGATCTTCCTGGCCCAGGGATCGAATGTGGGTCTCCTGCATTGCAGGCAGATTCTTTACCAACAGCTATGAGAGACTAAACCACCACATTAGGAGGGTTAGTTAGCTCCTTTACTGTAGGCAATGAACATAAAAGATATAAGTAGATCTAAGCTTCTGTAGTGTGATTCTCTCACAACTCAATCAGTAAAGAATCTGCTTGCAATGCAGGAGACCCACATTCTATCCCTGAGCCAGGAAGATGCCCTGGAAAAGGAAAGGGCAATCCACTCCTATATTCTTGCCTGTGAAATGCCATGGACAGCGGAGCCTGGCAGGCTACAGTCCATGGGGTCACAAGAGTCAGACAGGACCTAGCGACTAAATCACCACCAGCAGTTTACATGAGACCTGTGTTAATCATTTGCTCTCAGTTCCATTTACTCCTTCACCACTGCTCTTCTTGGCATTAGAGTGGGGATGGTTTGCTTTCACTATAGTCCTGTATCTGTTGACTTCTAACTAGGTTCAGTCAATAAAAGATAATTGTAGATTTGAGGAAGGAAGAAACTTTAAAGAGCAAGTGTTTCTCACATACTGTTTTCCATAGACAATATCCTTGGTTAGGAGCATCTTTTCTATATATTCACCTCCCACTACACACAGGCTGAACTGCCAAGGTCCCCACTCCTGACATCTGCTCTGATTCCGTCAATGACTAGGACATGTAACCCTTTGAAGGCGTTGTCACCTCCACTTCCTTCACTTTCTTTAGTCCTAAGACTGGTAAGACCCTCCTGTAGTTAAGACAGAGATTTATTCATTATCCTTTAGTTGCCACTTTCCTCTTATAAAATGTTGGAATTAAGTTCTAATATTAAATTCCTTCTGTCGAATTACCTGGCATGAGTTGGTTCACCTGGATGTACTTTGGTTAAAAAATATACAGATAGCTCTGAAAAGAAATATATTGAAAATAATTTACTATCACTTTTAAATACTTTCAAATTAATAGTATAATAAGCAACTTATTACATGAAATTGCCATCATGGGAATGAGCCCAAGGTCAAACTGGGGTATTTAATCAATAGAAGTTAAAACAACGATTTATTCATCTTTTTACCAATTTCTTGATTAAAATCTATTTACAGTCTAAGTTATTTAAGTTACTAGGAAAATGTCAGTACAAACAACAAAATAAACTATCCTATTTTTCCATTTTCTTCTTTGTCTGTATTTCTTTTCCACATCAATCCACTTTCTACAGGGATCCAAAGAAAGCTTGAGAAAGGTGTTTATAATCTGAAACCTTTAAGTCATTAAAAATTTAATGGTTCAGTGGTTAGAACAGACAAGTGTTTCAAGCTTACCTGGCTTGGTTTTCAAGACAAAAATGTTTGTCCCAGTTTCAATGCAGGTAAACACATCAGTAGTGACAATATATTTTATGCCTATCTTTTAAGTCATTGTTATCACCAATATATTTACAAAGTAGATTTAGAAACTTTCCTACAGAGAAGGCAGGTGAAGTTGATATGCAGCAGGAAGAAAGTAATTTGCTCAAAGTTAAGTAACACAATCTATTTTGAAACAGAATTTATGATAATTATTCTATTTTTATTAATATTTATTAATTCTATTATTACAAGCTCATTTATAAACATTTCATATATTTAGGAGTATTTATATTCATCTTTAGTTAAAGAAAACTATATTTGACTGTTTTGAAAGTTAGTACTGTTTTCTTAAAAATACTTATTAGTTCCTTAGAAAATGAGATGGTTCCTCTCTATTAATAACAAATGTTCTTTCATATTATCTATATAAAGAGGTCTAATGTGAGATCTATATAGAGTTTGAAGAAATAGAGCAATGGATACATTTATCTTTATAAACTTTATGAAACTGTTTATTGTGAAATANTTAGTTAAAGAAAACTATATTTGACTGTTTTGAAAGTTAGTACTGTTTTCTTAAAAATACTTATTAGTTCCTTAGAAAATGAGATGGTTCCTCTCTATTAATAACAAATGTTCTTTCATATTATCTATATAAAGAGGTCTAATGTGAGATCTATATAGAGTTTGAAGAAATAGAGCAATGGATACATTTATCTTTATAAACTTTATGAAACTGTTTATTGTGAAATATAACCCTTTAAATTTCATAAATTTTACTGAAGTATAGTTGATTTACAATATTGTGCTAATTTCTGCTGTATAGCAAAATGACTCCATTATACACACACATATATGTGTGTTCTTTTTTTCATATTCTTTTCCATTCTAGTTTATCACAAGATATTGAAACCAGTACCCTATACCAAATAGGACCTGGTTGTTCATCTATCCTATATATACTGGCTTGCATCTGCTAATTCCAAGCTCCTAACCTTTCCCTCTTCCACTCCACTCCTCGTTGACAACCACAAGTCTATTCTCTATACCTGTGAGTTTGTTTCTATTTCATAGATATGCTCATTCATGTTGTATTTTAAATTTCACATGTAAGTGATGACATATGGTATTTGTCTTTCTCCATCTGACTTACTTCACTTAGCACATGATAATCTATAGGTCCACCCATGTTACTACAAATGACATTGCTTCATTATTTTTTATAGCTGAGTAATATTCCTATATATATATATTCATATATATATATATACATATTTTTTTTCTTTCCCCATTCATTTTTTTATGGACATTTAAGCTGTTTCTATGACTTAGACTTCTTAAACAATGATTCTATGAACCTAGGGGTGCATGTATTTTTTTGAATTATAGTTTTGTGTGAATATATGCCAAGGGGTGGGATTGCTGGATCATATGGTAACTCATTTTTAGTTTTTTGAAGAGTTTTCTTGCTGTTTTCTATAATGGTTGTAGAAATTTACATTCCTACCAACACTATAAGAGTGTTCATTTTACTCCATATCCTCTCCAACACTGAAATATAATTTTAAAAGTATGTCAGTGATTAATTTCATTTCTTAACTTAATATTAATCCCAAAACACACAATAAAATATTATATATTTTTTCAGGTATCCTTTAGCTTTCTGGGTCTGTCAGTTAAGTTTCAAGACTGACTTTGAAAAAAATATTTAAATGTTCCAAATATTTCCAAGCATTTCCTTTATACACTCCAAAAATGACTGTGTTGCTTGATTGAAAAATGCCTCAAGCATGTGACTTCTCATTTGGCCTCTGTCATTTGTCTGAGATGATGATAGCATTGACTGACCCTCAGAGTATTTTCATTTTTCATTTTATTTTTTCAATATTAATAATGAAATAATGGTGATTTTTCACATATAATAATTATATTTTAAGTTTCATGACTTAGCAAAATATATGAATGGAGAAAGAGGCAACGTTTTAATCAAAGCTTAACTATAGAGTTAGATGTGTCCTTCTGCCTTAACTCTGGCAAACCGTATACCAATAAAAAGAGAAAAGCTCAACTGACATACTATGGGTTGCCATAATATGTTCTATAAACATAAAAGCTCATATTAAACTGCTATACTCACACATAGCTGTATCTGTGTCTACTTAGTATGTATATGGTGGGGAAGTGTGTGTGCGCATGTGTGCAATTTATGTGCTATTCAATTTTGTTTCCAGATCAGTTTACTCTCTTTAAATTTTAAATCCAAAATATAGGCAGTATGTCCTTTACTTCCCATGCAGATTATAAAAACACTTTATACTCTGTTAATGCTATCTATAGCAGTCAATCCTATTTATAACACTTTACAGAACTAAGAATTATCATTTTAATTCAGTAATTAGTATTTCACTAACAACACTGCTATCAGACTATTTTAGTGATGAAAGAGAGTTGCCCTGCCCTTCCTTTGCTCAAATGATTTAAAAAATGACAGCTATGTTTTTCATCACAAAATATTGAAAGCCAATGGATATTTTTGTTTAAATAAAATAACTTTTTTAGATAGTCATTAGAGAAATCGTAGCAGATCCATGCAGGTATATGTACAAAACCAGCAGCTGTTTGAACACTGTAATTGATGAGGCACTGTAAGTTGTTACTCCCCAAAGACAGCAGACCACAGGTTATTTTGTTCACTGCTACATACTTGCAGTTAATATGTAATTGCCTAATATAACATAGATGCTTTATCACTGTTTCTTGAAGTGATGTGTAACATACATCCTCCAATTCTTGTCCCATACTGCAACTTAAAACTGACAAGTCAACATAGGAAGAACCATGGAGCCATACTCAACTCCATTTGCACACGCACAAAACAATGAAAAATGTGAGTAGCCTGATGCTCACATTCTCAGCTGAGGTCAAGCATGATGATTCTCTTCCTCTGGTTTCAGCTTTCACACTGTAACAGTTCCGTTTGTATTATTATTAATGCAACATTTTTCTGCCTTTTGTTGTTGGTGGCAATGGTGATTCTAGCTGTTTAAATGACTCTTAAGTGTAGTGCTGAAGTGCTGCGTAGTTTTCGTACAGGAAGGCTACAATGTACCTTACAGAGAAAATAAATAAGTGTGTTAAGTCAGTTTAGTTCAGGTTTATGTTGGCTTTGAGCTCAATGTTAATGAATCAACAATACAAATTAAATAACATAATGTGTCCCTGAGAGCTTCCCAGGGGTTCCATATTAAAGAACCCTCCGGCCAATGCGGAAGACATAGGTTTGATCTCTGGATTAGGAAGATCCCCTGATGAAGGAAATGGCAGTATTCTTGCCTAGAAAATTCCATGGACAGAGGAGCTTGGTGGGTTACAGTCCATGGATTTGCAAAGAGCTGGACTTGACTGAGTGAATAAGCACATAAAGAAAATGTGTCTTTGAAAAGAAATACATATCCGTGGGGTCACAAAGAGTCAGACATGACTGAGCACACACACAAATGTAAACAAGGTTTGTATTAAAGTGTTGCTGAAGTGTTTTGACTAAAGGTTTCCAGAACATAACACTTTATTTCCCCTAAGAATAGTGATTCAGTAATCACCAGTTCAGCCTTCGCAGTGACTTTATAGGACATAACTACTGCAGATCATGAGAATTAGCTGTGTATCTCTTTTTTAATTTTGTGACAAATATCTTTGAGTTCTAGACTCGTACATACTCATGCAAAAACATAAATGCACACACATAAATTTACTATAAGAACACAAGTTTAGCCTGTATTTTACCAGTTATATGAAAATTAATAGTTACATCTGGGTAATCATAGCTCATTGCCTCTGCTAAGGTTGTTACCTATGTCATAGTTACAGTTCAGCATTTTATGGACCACATCTAGTTAATTGCAAATGATTGAAGTTATGAGTGAATTCTTGCATTCTTATGTATGAAAGCTATGGTTTTTCCAGTAGTTATGTACAGATGTGAGAGTTGGACCATAAAGAAGGCTGAGTGCCGAAGAGTTGATGCTTTTGAACTGTGATGTTGGAAAAGACTCTTGAGAGTCCCTTGGGTTGCACAGAGATCAAACCAGTCAATCCTAAAGGAAATCAACCCTGAATATTCATTGGAAATACTGATGTTGAAGCTCCAATACTTTGGCCACCTGCTGCCAAGAGCCAACTCCTTGGAAAAGATCCCGATGCTGAGAAAGATTGAAGACAAAAGGAGAATGGGATGCCAGAGGGTGAGATGGTTGGATAGCATCACTAACTCAATGGATGTGAATTTAAGCAAACTCTGGGAGATAGTGAATGACAGGATGTGGCAGCCCATGGGGTCCTAGAGTCAGACAGGACTTAGCTACTGAACAATAAGAACAATGTACTGGAGAGAACTGCTGAGACTTCCAGTAAACTAAGATATAGAAGAACCTTAAAACAAGCCAGCAAAAAAAGGAGTAAAAAAAAGGAAATCCCAAACACGAAAATAATTGTGAGTCAGGACTTCTTTTGATCATTGTAGTTCAACAAGCATAATAATTCCCCAAATTCAGGATCTGTTTATCCAAATGAACTGTAGTCTACCCCATTCTGTTGTTCACTTAGTCAAATGCCTGATTTCCTATTCACACAAATGTATCCTGTAAAACAAACTGATGCAAACAGCTAATTTGTAATGCAGATCTTTGATATAAATTCCATGACTTATATGTGTATAATTATTTTGAATGTTTTTACCTTACATAAATTAATATGTAAAATAGTATCCTCTAAACACACCCTTTAGAATAGCTCTAAAGGCAGCTTAGATTTAATTCATATGCACACATTAACATTTTCAAATTCCATGTTCTGTTCATAATCACTACTTAGCATTCAGTGTTCAGGAAGCTTGGATTTAAGCTCATATGTCCTTTTGAATGTGTCCTGAAACTCATTGTTTTGATGTATTGATGTCAGCCTATTAGCTAGTTCATTAAAGTGACACTCCATTTTAATAGAGTATCAAAGTATTTGTGCTTACTTCACAGAGATATAAAAATACAGATAGTATCCTAGTTGGGGAAAATATGTGCAACTTGAAATTTCCTGTGTCAAGTTCCAAGGTCTGTCAATCCATCATTTTCTAAAAGCACTTCATACTAAATAAAATCCAGAAAAGGCAGACATAAATGCTATCAAAGCTAAGTGAACATCAAAGCCAATTAAATATAGCCAATAAAGGTGTACAAAATTTGATGAACCATTTACTATTCGTACTTGCTGTTTCTTTGAGAGTTTTACTTTTTTAAGCACTTATTTTGTTATTTTGTTTGTTTGTCTTTTTCTGCAGAGACATTACTTTGCCAATAAAGTCCATTTAGTCAAGGCTATGATTTTTCCACTAATCTTGTATGGATGTGACAGTTGGACTATAATGAAAACTGAGTGCTGAAGAATTGATGCTTTTGAACTGTGGTGTTGGAGAAGACTCTTGAGAGTCCCTTGGACTGCAAGAGATTCAACCAGTCAATCCTAAAGGAAATCAGTCCTGAATATTGATTGAAAGGACTGATGCTGAAGCTGAAGCTCCAATACTTTGGTCACCTCATGGGACGAACTGACTCATTTAAAAGGACTCTGATGCTGGGAAAGATTGAAGGTAGGAGGAGAAGGGGACGACAGAGGATGAGATGGTTGGATGGCATCACTGAGTCAATGGATATGAGTTTAGGCAAGTTCTGGGTGTTAGTGCTGGACAGGGAGGCCTGGCATGCTGCAGTCCATGGGGTTGCAAAGAGTAGGACATGACTGAGTGACTGAACTTATCTGAACTGAATGGTCTAGTAGTTTTCCCTACTTTTTCAATTTAAGTCTGAATTTGGCAATAAGCAGATCATGGTCTGAGCCACAATCAGCTCCTGGTTTGTTTTTGCTGACTGTATAGAGCTTCTGCATATATTTCTGCAAAGAATATTATCATTCTGATTTTGGTATTGATCATCTGATGATGTCCATGTATAGAGTCTTCTCTCGTGTTGTTGGAAGAGGATGTTTGCTATGACCAGTATATTCTCTTGGCAAAGCTATCTTAGCCTTTGCCCTGCTTCATTCTGTACTTCAAGGCCATATTTCCCTGTTACTCCATGTATTTCTTGACTTCCTCTTTTTTATTTCCAGTCCTCTATAATGAAAAGGATATCTTTTTTGGGTGTTTGCTTTAGAACATTTTGTAGGTCTTCATAGAACCGTTCAACTTCAGTTTCTTCAGCGTTACTGGTCAAGCCATATACTTGGATTACTGTGATATTGAGTGGTTTGCCTTGCAAACAAACGGAGATCATTCTGTCATTTTTGAGATTTCATCCAAGTACTGCATTTTGAACTCTTCTGTTGACTATGATGGCTACTCCATTTCTTCTAAGGGATTCTTGCCACAGTACTAGATGTAATGCTCATCTGAGTTAAATTCATGCATTCCAGTCCATTTTAGTTTACTGATTCCTGAATTGTCAATGTTCACTCTTGCCATCTCCTGTTTGACCTCTTCCAATTTGCCTTGATTCATTGACCTAACATTCCAGGTTGCTATGCAATATTGCCCTTTACAGCATCGGACTTTACTCCCATCACCAGTCACATCCACAACTGGGTGGTGTTTTTGCGTTGGCTCTGTCTCTTCATTCTTTTTGAAGTTATTTCTCCACTGATCTTCAGTAGCATATTGGGTACCTACCGACCCGGGGAGTTCAACTTTCAGTGTCCTATCTTTTTGCCTTTCCATACTGATCAGAAAACAGTTATTCAGCATGGCCCTGCCCATCAGAACAAGACCCCATTTCCCCCTCAGTCAGTCTTTCCCATCAGGAAGGCTCATAAGCCTCTTATCCCTCTCCATCACAGGGCAGACAGACTGAAAACCACAATCACAGAAAACTATCCAATCTGATCACATGGACCACAGCTGTGTCTAACTCAATGAAACTATGAGCCATGCCATGTAGGGCTATCCAAGATGGATTGGTCATGGTAGAAAGTTCTGATAAAACGTGGTCCCCTGGAGAAGGGAATTGTAAGCCACTTCAGTATTCTTGCTTTGAAAACCCCATGAACAGTATGAACAGTATGGATCATGGTGGTGCCCCATAAAGTGGAAGCATGGAATCTTAAAGTTTAGACTGCCAGTGAAGTCCCCATTTGAAATGTTTAAAATCCTATGCAAAATGGTATCCACACATGGGGTCACAAAGAGTTGGACATGACTTAGCAGTGGGACAACAATAATAGTCCTCACTTATGAAATTTATTACTTAGTTTTAAATATAGGAAGCTTACCAAATATACCTAACTCTTTTATCTATACCAAAATATTACTGAAAATCATCTGTAGTTGGTAAATATTTCCTTCTATTTCTTAATAATAGAACTTTAGTCTGGATAAAACTTGAAGGAATAAAATTGTAAATTCCACTGTGAACCTACTTTCCATATATAATTTATGATCAACAACTGCTCTCTACCTGCCTGGTGAGTACCCTGACTGTAGTCATCTTCATCTGCCTGGAAGAGTACAGAATTCTCTTGTTAAACAAAGTTCCACCATAGTTCACCATCAACTAGTTGACAGACAAAAATGATCCATATAACATAAATCAAAGTGGACGACATCCTTGCTTAACATTTGAATGATTTCTCATCGCCTGTAAATAAAACTCCAACCTCTTTTCTGGACAGTATCGCTTCAATTGTCTCTTGGCACGGTCAAACCTCAGTTTGTAGTATCTTCTTATTTGATTCTTATCTTATTATGATCTAAAACAACCTGACACTTTTGTTAACTTAACACTCATGCTGTAGGCATTTTTTCACCTTCATTTTTTGGCATGCAGTTCTCTCCACATTATTCACCTTTGATCACCATGGGCACTTAGTTGCTTCAGTCATGTCAGACTGTTCATGACACGTACCCTGAACTGTACCCTGCCAGGCTCTTCTGTCCATGGAATTGTCCAGGCAAGAGTATTGCAGTGGTGAGCTAATCCCTTCTCCAGGGGATCCTCCCAAACCAGGGATCAAACCTGCATCTACTGCATTATAGGTGGATTCTTTACCACTGAGCCACTAGGGAAGCCCTCCTTTGATCACCACCTCTTCACATATGCATTGCTGCAACATCCTTTCTGAAATATACACCTATGCCATCCTCAGTGTCTCAGTTCACTTTGGTTATTGATGCTTAAATTCCTAAGAAATTAAGTGCCTCCATTTGCTTGACCTTGTCTCACCTCCCTTCTCCTATTAAAGTGAAGGCTTCATGATGGCAGTCCTACGTTTTCTTTTTACCATTTTTATCTCAAGAAGACCCCTTAAAAGGAATGTACATTTTAAATGAATGCACATACTTACCTTTAGGAAAGACAAAACTAGTTGCTATTGAAAACATTTCCCCTAAAGTCAGGTACAAGACAAGGGTGCCCACTTCCACCGCTACTATTCAACATAGTTTTGGAAGATTTGTCCACAGCAATCAGAGCAGAAAAAGAAATAAAAGGAATCCAAATTGGAAAAGAAGAAGTAAAACT
>SJYA01000017.1:716717-730813 GCA_006410615.1 Neotragus moschatus | reverse complement strand
GAACTGAGTCACTGGAAAAGACCCTGATGCTGGGAAAGACTGAAGGCAGGAGGAGAAGGGGACGACAGAGGATGAGATGGTGGGATAGCACCACTGACTTGATGGACATGAGTTTGAGCATGCTCAGGGAGTTGGCAATGGACAAGGAAGCCTGGTGCGCTGCAGTCCATGGGGTCGCAAAGACTGGGACATGACTGAGCGACTGAACTAATACACTTTAATGATTGCTCGGTAACAAAAACACTCCCAGATTCCATTCCACGTTTCCTATTTCCAAGTCAAGACAAACGCTCAAAAAGCAAACAAAACCAGAAAATCTTCAAGCATTTCAAAGGGCACATTTATTTCTTCTTACTTATAATCTTTCTTCCTTAGAACTTCATTATCATTATCACATCAACTAGACTATCCAGCTTCATTCAAGAATAATTTTCCAGCAGAGAACGCCCAAGATATCTGCGTTCACCTTTTAACTCATTTTCATATTTTTCTCTCTAGGAATGGGGGGCATGCAAACTTCACATTTTAGCCTCTACAGACTAAACATCTTTTATTAAAGGCCTGGAGGTTTCTAAGAAGATGTTCTGAACTGGAGAACTAGCTCCATTTCTGCTGTACTGAACTGTATGACCTTGGACAGCTCACTTCCTCTGGGGTTCTGTTTCCTGATTAGTAAAGTAAAGCTCGTTACAGCTCTTCAAATCTGATTCTGTGAGAAAGAGATCTTACCCAAGGGATAGAATATAGGGAAAAAGAAGAAACATTAGGTATACCATGTGAAACTGTGTTTTCTTCTGGAGTGGTCAGCAAAGTGTCATTAAAAGCTTAGCTGCTTCCTTGCCCAAAGTGGCTAAGAGCTGCTCAAAAGAGCCAATGCTTTGATTTCTCTCTTACCCTATACAAATGCTCCCATATAATATACTAAGCCATCAAACTCTAAGAGCTGAGATAAAATCTCAGGAAATGAAAGTTATGTATACTGCTACTGCTACGTTGCTTCAGTCGTGTCCGACTATGTGCAACCCCATAGACGGCAGCCCACTAGGCTCCCCCATCCCTGGGATTCTCCAGGCAAGAACACTGTTGTGGGTTGCCATTTCCTTCTCCAATGCAGGAAAGTGAAAAGTGAAAGTGAAGTCTCTCAGTAGTATCCAACTCCTAGCGACTCCATGGACTGCAGCCTACCAGGCTCCTCCGTCCATGGGATTTTCCAGGCAAGAGTACTGGAGCCAGGTGCCATGGCCTTCTCTGAAGTTATATATAGAATAGTTAAATTGATCAATTCTGTACTTAGCCCAGAGGAACCTAAGGCTCTAAGAAAATTAGCAGACATTTCTCAAGGTTCTGGCTAAAGGTAAATTACAGAGATCTGTCTTATGTTAAAGAAAAAGTTAAATAAATATTAAGGCCTGTATCCTTCATACGATACTTAAGGTAATGGTTAGCATTAAAAAAGGGGGGAGGGACAGAAATAGCAGAAACCCTGGAATAAGCTAAATGTGGATTCAAACCCAGTCTTTGCCATGTACGGTTGTGTGACTGCAGACAAGTCACTTAACTTCTCAATTCCTCAATACTTTTATTTGTAAAATGAAGATAGCTACCCACTGGGGTATCTACAAGAATTAACTGAGAGCATGTATACAAAATTCTTTGCTTTTGGCTAAAAGAAAAAGTAGTAGAAATAATAACTACCTATTGTGAAGGAAGAAGAAAAAAGGGGGAAAGAATACACAGTCCACAATATAGACCTAAGAGTTGAGTTATAACTTTAAAGTTCTTCAAGTGCTTTTTCAAGCAAGATCACTACCAATGTTGGGGGTGGGGGTGGTGTTTGGTTCATATTCTTTTTACTAAAAGCTTTATATAAAACATAGGCTAAGTGAAATGAACCCAAACACAATACATATATTCCCAGTTGTTCCAAAATGTCTCCTGGTTCCTCAAGAGAGAAAATGATAAAAGTATATATTTGGCTGAATTTCTGTTCATAGTTACTGCACAAGTAAGTGACAGGCAACCATTCCAACTCAAGGAAGCTCCACCCAGAGCCACCCCACTCACTTTCTCTAGCAAGTCCATGTTTAGTTCAACAGCACCCCAGCCCTACTTAAATGTCTAGATAACCTGAAAACCATTTAAATAGCAATGGCAGAAAGCCTAAAGGCTGCTTACCACAGGATTTCTAAAGATTCATAAATCTCAGAGCAACGCTCGTCATTTTCACTGTCCACAGTGCCCTGTCTTCTCCACTGCTGCAGTAAGCAGATGGTATGCTGAGTTTTCTCCCTTCCTCTTCTGCTAGGACTGCAATGACAGTGAATCCATAGGACGAAGGCGTCTCTCTCCTTTTCCACAACAGATCACAAATCATGCTCAGCTACAAAAACACAGAAACCCTATTCTTATCTTACCCATGTATTCTTAAAAAACTATCTTTAACTGTGATTAGATCAGTCCTAGATTCTCTCTGAAATTATTCTACCACTGAGTCTTACTTAATACTCAAAAATTTGCTTCTAGATCCACTTAATATTTTACCTAACACACACACACACAATATACCATAGCCTTTTCTCACTCCTTCCCTTTCTGCTAAACTCCCGAAACTAATTCTTTTCTTATCTGAATTTCTAAAGGTACTTTATGGACATTATATCCACGTAATTTACCATATTCTATCTTGGTATTTTAATTATTCTTTTACATCATATGCATTCTTCTCCAACACTGCTTGAAATTACTGTTCAGCTGATTTTTCATTCATAAATTAGGAATACATTAAATGAAGTATCATGTAATTTTTTTTTTAAGTAAGCGTTCTCATTTCTGCTTTCAATTAGAACGGGGTAACGAGGACAAGACTTATCTGGCCACCTCAAACAACTAAAAACAGAAAAAGTACATGAAGCCTAGAGAAAGTTCTCAAGCTGTGGCACAAAAAGGGAAGCCAGGCAGTGGTCTCCATGGGTTGAGGAGATAAAGCTTCAAGTCTAGGGAAGTCAAGATTGCTAGAGGTCACAGGGGAGAGCGCTGCAAGAGACAGAATTGCACAGAGAGAATTCTGAAGACCCACAGAGGGTTCCCCTCAAGAACTCAGTTGAATGACAGCATATGTGAGAAACAACTGAAAGAATTGATGGGAACAGTGCTAAGAGCTCACACAGTGTCAGAAACAGAACCTGTTCTCCAAAATGAGAGTGGAAAATCTGACAATTTAAAAAGCATCAGTTACAGTACTAAGAATCTTGCCTCAAAAGCAAGGTAGACTAATAAACACAGCTCTGGTCCTATTTAACAAAACTTAAAAATAAATCCTGAAAGGGTTAAACTATTTCTAAGAAAGTCAGCTGTGTTGTAGACAAAGCTCAAGAATATTTATAAGCAGAAAAAACAAACAAACAAAACAACCCATCTAGCATCTAACAAGGTAAAATTCACAACGTCTGGTATCCATTCAAAAATTACCATGCATTCAAAGAAGCAGAAAAATACAACCCATAATGATAAGAAAGATCAACCAATTCCAACTGGCCCAGAATGAATATAGATATTAGAATTAACAGATAATGACATTAAAACATCTGTATTCCACATGTTCAGAAAAACTGTACATAAAAGAAAACTGAGCATGCTAAGAGACATGGGAGATACAAAAAGATCTGCATCGAAATTCTCAAGATGAAAACTATATTATCTGAGCTTAAAAAAAATTCTATTGGACTAATAATGACAGATTAGACATTGCAGAAGAAATGATCAGTACACTAAATACTACCACAACAGAAACTACCCAAAGGAAATACACAGAGAGTAAAAAAGACTAGGAGCAATCAACAGCAAGCCTTGAAAATAACATGGAATGATTATGGTCTAATATATACTGGTGATGGTAGTTTTTTTCAAAATTGAAGAATAGTTGATTTACAATGTGGTGTTAGCTTCAGGTGTACAGCAAAGAGATTCAGTTTTATGTAGATTCTTTTCCATTATAGATTTTTACAAGATATTGAATATAGTTTCCTGTGCTATACAGTAGGTCCTTGTTGTTTATCTCTTTTATATGTAATCGTATGATCTGTTAATCCCAAATTACTAATTTATCCCTTCCCCGCCCACCAGCTGCATCCTCCCCCACCACTCCCTCCCTAAACTTTTTAAAAGAATCTACTCCTGGTCATCTTGAGTGGAAGGAAAAAGGAGAAGGAGATAGCTTGCAGTCAATACACCACATTTGGTATACTTATTACGGGTTATCCGTCCCTAAAATTTCACTGTCCCCTTTACACATTCTTTGCCTTTCTGTACTTATTGGAGTCATTTCCTTTCCTCTTTGCTGACCTCTCAAGCCAGAGCTCCTATGCCACTTACCCACAATCTGTCTTCTGGATATATGCAGCCTTCCACTGGAAGATCTACAAGAGATTTGTGTGTTCCCCAAACAGCTGTTTGTGCCAAAAGTCTTCCTTTCTTCTTACCAAACAAAATATCCATTTCCAAAATGACATTATATTTTAAGTATTAACTGATTTAAGTAACAAACATGAAAATATGTATGACTTTAACTCTTCTGGTTTGAACTTGTCATGAAGTAACAAGTTAAAATTCATTAATTCAATCAAGAAGCATTAAATTGAACTAGATATGATGACAAACAGCAATATAGTCTCAATTCTACAAGAAACTACAGTCTGATGGAAAAAAAACAGACAAATGTGTTCACAATTAGAGTAATACGTACTATGGGCTAAGAGAACAATGCATACACAATGCCAAGGAAGCACAAAAAAGGGAAAACTCTATGAGACGGCAAGTTTTCTGAAGCGGGTAACATCTAAGCTGAATCTTTAAGGCAAGAAATAAATCACGTGAGAGAAAGTCATAATATATGAAAGATAATATATTAATATGAAGAATTATATGAAAAGCATGAAGGTACAAAATATGACCTATTTGGGGAATTGCAAGTGGTTCAGTAGAGTGGAGGGAGAAAGCAAGTGAGGAAAGGAAAAGAATCGTCAAGATTCCTAGGAGGAAAATGAGAGAAGCAAACCTTAACAGGGATGAAGATGACCTGTCAAAGCCACTAGAAACCACGTCCCTGGCATCAAGTTAGATGGGGACGCTTCCCCTCTGCTAAAAACCAGGGTGAACTGCAGCCCTCCAAGTCAGGGGTTGGCAAGTTACAGCTTTCGTCCAAAGCTGCTCCACCGCCTGCTTTGGATAATTGGAAAGCTAAGTGTAGTTTTCACATTTTCAAATAGTTAAAAAATTCAAAAGATGAATATTTTGTGGCACATGGAAATAATATGAAACTAAAATTTCAGAAGTGTTTTAAAATAAAATTTAACAAGAATATAGCCACGCTCATTCGCTTACCAATCCTGGATGACCACTTTCATGTCACAACAGTAGAACTGAACAGCCGTAACAGAGACAGCATGGCTTGAAAAGCCAAAAAAAACTGACTATCTATCTAGTCATTAATGGAAAAAGTTTATGGAATTCTGCTCTGAATCTTTCAAAATCCCATCTCCTTCAATTAAATGTCAGCTTACCTGTTAAAAAGTTCTTATAAGAAGCCTCATAATATTAGATAAAAGACTAATTATATTATTTATAGATGAGTATTATTTTTTAACTTCATAAAGTAATTACTGATTTCCATTTCCATATTTTCTTCTTAAATATTCCTTTACATATGAAATATCAAATTTTGATTGCAGAACTTTATCCGGCAATTTTAAATGGATTAGATATCTCTGGTTATATGATTCCAAGTTAAAAATTTTAAGACCATATTTCCTTCTGTTAATAGCAGTCAAGCTGTACTTACTTCTTGGGTCATTAATTTAAAAAGTGTTATTCTAATATTCCAAAAATGACAGATAGCCTTTGAAAAGTTTCAAGAGGAATGATGAAAAAAATAAAATATCAAAATATGATAATCTAAGATTATTTCTAAAGTATTTGATTTATAATAAGTATTATTAAATCAAAATAATTTCCCAGGATTTAATTTCTTTTTTTGGGTGTGTTTTGCTTCTATTCTCAATAGAAAGAGAACATTATGATTTACTATTGCTATTGATTTAAAAGACTATAATTCCCAATTTTGGCTCTTCAATACTTTTTCAATACAATTTCAACATCTCAAGGAAGGTGATCAAATTTATTTTTGTTGATTTTTAATATGTCATTTGTTGGTTCAATTGGCATCTTTAAAACAGAATTTGTAAAAACAAGTTTAAAAAGTGAAAACTTCAATGTTAGTAACCTTTGAGGGATCTGGGCAAGAGCTAGAAGTTAGAAGGCAGGGAGATTCTCACCAATCAGGTGACAGTGTGCATTAAAATGGAGAAGAAAACAAATATTCTACTTTAAGAGGTGAGGGTAATAAGTCCTTATTTTTGAAGTTGTGAATTGTTGACAACATTACATGGTCAATAGACTTTGAAAACTGAGTAAACTCAACATGCTGTCAAGAAATAAAACCTATAACAAAGATATGCTGCTTAATAATACTCATAACTACTTAGTAATTAGATATAAATGATACACCATTCATATAAATTGTCATAATTAGACCAGAACAGCAAAGACTCTAGAAACCATATGGTTTCCTATCTACGAGGAATAACTCAAGGAGGCAGGTAAAATGAGCACAGAAAACAGAAGACTGAAGGGAACATGTAGCAATTATTTTCAAATAGCTGGGTTTTATGAAGAAGAGAGGTGAAACCCCTCTATGTGAGTCTGGATGACAGAGCAATGAAGCAGAAGACAAGAATGGAGACAGGCTTGAGCTCACCATGAGAAAATGAGAAGAGAATAATGGAAACAGATTTGACTTCACCATGAGGGAAGTATTTCAACTCTGTAATGGTCAACAATGGAGTGATTTATCTCTGAGGTTTGTGATATAACAGAAGAATACGCAAATCTGGAACTAAGGGCACCTCAAATCTGAAACCTATTCCTATCCGTTCCTAGAACTACCAAACTGCTTGACTTCTTGAATCTCAGTTTAATGTACTGGAAAAAAAAAATGGAAAAACACCACCTACCTCAAAAAGAGATTGGCAAGTGACACATGATATCAGTAAAACAATTTTATATATGTAAATGTGCACACGTGTAGGTATGCTAAGTCTCTTTGGTCGTGTCCAACTCTTCGTGACCCTATAGGCCATAGCCCACCAGGCTCCTCTGTCCATGGGATTTGTATATAAAACTGGTACAAAGCAGGTATGCAAAAACAAAAGGTTATTTCAGTAACAGTAATTATTAGTGGTGGTCAAGAACAGGGAAGCTGAAGCCAAACTCTGGTTGAAATCCTGGAGCTGTCAACTTAACTTCTTTGGATTCCTGTTTGCTGATGTCTACAATATGGCCGTAACAGTGCTTATAAGGCTGCTGAGAGGGACTGTACAAGGCGCTGACGATGGTGCCTAGTGCATAATATATACATGCTATAATGTTACTGCCTGTGTGCTCGGTCGCTTCAGTTGTGTCCAACTCTTTGTGACCCTATGGACTATAGCCCACCAGACTCCTTTGTCCATGGGATTTTTTCAGGCAAGAATACTGAGTGGGTTCAGCCATACCCTCTTCCAGGGGATCTTCCCAACCCAGGGATCGAATCTGCCATCTCCTGCCTTGCAGGTGGATTCTTTACTGCTGAGCCACGGGGGAAGCTCAACCTATTATTATGTAATATCAGAAAAATAAATTCATTTAGTGAATTCCTTATTATTGCAAGTATTCTATCAAAGCCTTGAACATGTAAGAGATGGAAATTTCAGAAGTAAATAGTCTTACCTAAATTCATTCATTTATACAGTCAACAAGTATTATATGAATATGTAATACTTACAAGGGGCATTAGAGCACAGTGGTTAAGAGTACAGATTCCAAAGCCAGTCTGTGGATATGAATCCCCACAGTATCTCTTAGTAGATTATAAACTGGGGCAAATTACCTAATCATGGTATTCCTCAGTTTCTTCTTTTGTCCTATGAGGGATAATTACAGGGCTGATGAGAGGATTCAATGATCTCATGTAGGGACTTCCCTGGTGGTCCAGTGGCTAAAACTCCACACTCCCAAAGCAGGTGGCCTGGGTTCAATCCCTGGACAGGGAACTAGATCCCACCCACATGCCTCAACTGAGTTCCCAGGCCACAACTAAAGATCCTGCATGTCCCGACAAAGACCAAAGGTCCCGCATGTTGCAACTAAGACCCAGTGTATCCAAATAAATAAATATTTTTTAAAATGAGTTAATGTAGGTAAAGTAGTTGGCACAGTACTTGACAACAGTAATACATCATATATAAAGATTAGCTGGTTAGCTATTCTTTTTTTTTTTTTGACTACATGCCAGGCACAGTTCTAGATACAACTGACTTCTGACAGAGTCCCTGCTTCAAAGACCTTACATTCTTTGAAGGTGTGGGGTAGCACTGATGATAAACAAGTAAATAATAAGTAATGACAAACAAAAATATCAGTGATCAGAGAAAACAGGTTAAGGGGATAGGGAGAGATTGGGGAATTTGAGTTAAGAAAGTCAAAGGAGAGCTCTTGAGAAACCTCGAAGATGAGCATTTCTATGACTACTGAGAAAAACAGAAGGAAAAGTTCTGACCAGGAGGATGCAAGGCATGTTAAAAGGAAGAGCAAAGATGTCAGCGTCAAAGGGCAGCAGGAGGTAAGGCTGGAGAGACAGTCAGGTTCCTGATCACTCAAGGGCCTTAAGAGATCAGAGTGAGGACACTGGATTTTATTCAGAATCTGAAGGGAAATAAGGTTTAAAGCACAGGAGTGACAAAATCTAACGTGCACTCCAAATGACTCACTCTGCCAATGAACCCAATTATTAATCAATTATTAATCAATCTAATCAATTATTTGGCTCCAAGGCTTTCTGAATTTAATCATTCTACTACTAATGGTGGTTTAGTTGCTAAGTCGTGTCCAACTTGCGCAACCCCATGGACTATAGCCTGCCAGGCTCCTTGGTCCACGGGATTCTCCAGGCAAGAATACTGGAGTGGGTTGCCATTTCCTTCTCCAGGGGATCTTCCTGACCCAGGAATCGAACCCAGGGCTCCTGCATTGCAGGCGGATTCTTTACTAACTGAGCCAGGAGGGACATTTTGCATATTTGGGAAATGGAAACAATACGTCACAACAGCAGATTGAAGCATTTCTGACTGCTTGAAAATCAGGCATCCAAATCCAATAATGAAACTGCTACATTTAAAATGANATCGAACCCAGGGCTCCTGCATTGCAGGCGGATTCTTTACTAACTGAGCCAGGAGGGACATTTTGCATATTTGGGAAATGGAAACAATACGTCACAACAGCAGATTGAAGCATTTCTGACTGCTTGAAAATCAGGCATCCAAATCCAATAATGAAACTGCTACATTTAAAATGACAAAGCATTTACTACAGGAGAGCATTCCATTTGTGTTTGTTAGATTTCACATATGAAGTAGTTTAGAAATGTTTGAGAAAGATTTGACAGTGGTTTTGGAATGTTGGGGAAAAAAAAAAAAAAGACTGAGAAGTTATGATTCCAAAAGGGAATGCTTGAGATATCAACAACATAAGATTCCACAGAGGAACTAAACACCAAAAGGAGGGCTAGGGGGCTATTATCATCACCACGACAACACAGAGATGACCAAGAAACAAACCAACGTCAGAATGACATGAAGAGAAATTAAAATGTGAGCACTCTATGAACCAAAAGTCTGAAGAGAAATGAGACTGTTTCCATACGGCAGGCAACCTTTTAGAAATGAGTGTGAAGAATTTCAGGGAGAGATCAGAACAATGGAGGAACAAAACCAGGACGTAGAGCTGAGCCATTGACCAGGATGAGGAGTGGCATCTCCTTTTCAACAGGGAGGTGTCTTCCATAGCAAGACAAACTTGAACAGAGGACTGTCAAACACTAAGCTTTCCTAGTCTCAGCTGCAAAACTAAGCAGAAGGATAAAGGGAAAAAATTTAGAGAAAGGGTCAAAAAAACGTGTGTGTTTTGGGGTATGAGAGGTGACCGAAAAGAAAAACCATTCGATAAGTCAAAATTGCTCAGATTTATGGGATTCTGGGTATCTTTTATGGAATTCTGGGTATCTTTTCAGGGAAGCTGACTAATTTTTAGAATAGCAGTGTTTTTCAAGAGCCAGCGTTGGCCATGGCAAGGAAATGGTTATAAGTGAAGATATGTAGCAATGTAGAAGAATTCTGAAACAAACCAAAGCTCTGGAAAAAGTGAGGCTTTTTTTGGATTCATTGTAAAGGAACATAAATTAGTCTCAAACCCGCAATCTCCGCCTACCCCCCAACTTCCCAGAGTCCTGTGCAGCCCACAGCAAGTGGAAGTGTGCCAAGACCAACAGTGTGGACTGAAGCTCTGTGGATGAAGGGTGTGATGGGCTCTGGTGGACCTGGCGGGCAACCCAATGGGAATCATTTGAAAGTGGTGTCACAAAATGGAGACTGAATAATCACTGAGGACAGTCAAAACGCACAGAAAACACGCTTAGCAAAATCAGAGGACAGATTCCCTACTCCAACTCATTAAAAAAAAAAAAATCCAAAACTAAACAAACAAAAAAATCCAGGTAAGATAGTAGAAAACAAAACAAAGCAAAATATACCTGCCCCCTTACCTTCCTTTAACTAAAGTATAACACCCTCCCTCTTCTCTTCTCCCAGCCACCTGGAACAGAATAGGGAACTAGCCACAGCTCAGGTGAAGACTTAGGCCATCTAGCCACACAGAGGGGAGACGGCAGACAATGGAAGTGGTGATTCATGGAAGTGGTGATTCGTTACAAAAGAATACACTCCTAGCGGCCTGCTGCCTCACGGGTTCACTGCACTATTTAAAGGAACAGCAACCCCCTTTCCAACCTCCCTTATTCTTAACACCTTCCCTCCTCTTGGTCCTGATGGAAAACAGATTTTGAAGAAAATGCCAGCAAAGCACTTAGCTGTCCAAGAAAGGGAGGGCTTTGTGTTCCACAGAAACTGGCAGTCTTTCTTACTCTAGAGAAGAGAACAAGAATTTTCTTTCACGTCCACACTGTAAGATCTTCCTCTCTGTCTAGTATACTTTCTCTTTCAACAGCAAACAGTATAACCTCCTATTAATTGGAGTTGAGGTCATCTACAACTCTGCCTAATGTGACACGTACTACAAGGATGACTTCTCTTCCCCCTCCGTTCATCCCACACTGTCACTCTCACAGACAGAGGAGATGCAGCATTCTGGTTCATGGGCTCTGAAAGAAGCGAGCGTCTCAGTGAAATGCTCCTACAACATATGCAGGGACGACAAGGAAGCCTAAAGTCACATTTTAAAGAACCACACACGCATGTGTGTCCACTATGCTCGAATTCCATAATGAAATGGCCATCGGCGGCTTTTTTCTTTTTAAAGCAAAACTTTGATAACTTACTGCAAATAACAGCATTATAAACCAAACACAGGCCTTATAAAACCAGAGCATATATAACAACAGTGAGTGCACACCATGAGGCTACTGATACAGATCTAAACATGTGATGAAAATGTCATCCACTGAAAGCCCTTCACCTTCTTCCACCAAGTGAGGGATGGGAACGGNGCATTATAAACTAAACACAGGCCTTATAAAACCAGAGCATATATAACAACAGTGAGTGCACACCATGAGGCTACTGATACAGATCTAAACATGTGATGAAAATGTCATCCACTGAAAGCCCTTCACCTTCTTCCACCAAGTGAGGGATGGGAACGGGGTAGAGATCAAAGATCTGTGAAGATCAAAGATGCAAAGAACCTAGGTGACAAAATGGTGAAAACATACCTAAATGCCTTTTCAAAATACTTGCTGAGATATTAAATACCACAATGAACTGTTTGATAACTTGAACCGTAAACAATGCAGACATTTTCTACTCAGAAAGCTTTACGTGACAGATCATTATCAAATACTGGGATCCTATGTCTGGCTCAAAAAACCAAAAACTAGCCCTTCACCCTCCCCCCAAAACCCCCATAGAACAAATAAAGATTTGGCCTGTTTGGCTACTTGCTTCATTTTTTCCCTAGATTATTAACAACTATGTATGTTACATTAACAAAGTAAGTGTATACAAAAAACAAACACATTGGAATACCGGAACTTCCCAAGTGTGACATTCTGTATTTTCCATTTGCATACATTCAGAACCAGAAAAACTGAGCTCCTGCTTTCCCTTCAGCATTCACACACACTGAGAAAATCATTAATGAGTTTCACTCATCTATTAGAATTCTTAACCACTCCCAAACTCCTTCTTTCCAGTTTCTACTTATCTCGTCTGCTTCCTTCCTAAAATTGGTTTTCTTAAATACTGATTATTAAGACCAAGTTATTAAGTGTGCAAACGCTTATGCATTCTAACTTGGGCTTGCACATGCTTACTCAGCTCCTCTAGAAACTAAGGGGACAGGCTCCAAGAGGTCATGGAAAACCTCTGATTATAAGAAGTCCTAGTTCAGATAACTCTTTCACTGACTTAAAAATATATATAACAAAAGTCATATTTACATAAAAAAGTATATATATAATGAAAAGTCAAGTAGTTGAAAAGGCTCCAGTAATAGCTGACAAAGAAGAGAGCTTGGTACCCTCTAATATGGTCAGTTAATGAAAACTGAATGAGGGCTCCAAGGTTAAGAAGTATCATCTACCAAGCAACAAAGAGAAGCCAGAAACAAGTTCTCTCTCTCTTTTTTTAAGTATAGCATATTTCAAAAGAGTTAATCAGGCTCATGATGAAAAAGGGTTTCTCCCCTTTCCAGAAGAGGGAGGGGTCTCTTAGTAATCTCCAAACTTAAATCCGTTGAACAATTAATTTGCAGAGACATATTCTTTGAAACTTCCCTTTCCTCCAGGTCACGTTGGGAAAACCTCCCTAAAGCTTTACCTCCTTCCAAACAGCACTGCGGGGCATTATATAACATTTACGGAACAGGGCTCCTGCTCCTAAAATCATGCCTCTATCCAGATAGCCAGCTGACTCTCTCGCCCTCCGGTGGTGACTTAGAGAGGAAGAGAGACAAGAGAATACAGAAAAGGGGGGCAACCTCCTTAAAAGGAAAGCACTGTCCAGTGATGAAATTTCCCTACAGAGCATAAAACCTGGAGTGAAACACATCCTAAGTCTGAGACCAAAGGATATGAAGTTCTACAATGCAACAATGCAAATGATTCTAATTGATAAATCACAGCCTCATCATTTCCTCTCAACCTATATATAAAGAAAAATGGGTAAAAGGATCATATGGAAGGATGCCAAAAGGAAAAACAGCACCACCAGGGAATATCAGGGAAGAGTATTCACCTTTCTGTTTGTCAGGAATGACTTGCTAAAATGCAGATATTGCTTGGCACAAGTAAAGACAGGCAGAGAGAGAGAGGGAGGGAGGCAAGGAGGGAGGGAGGGAGGGAGGGAGGTCTTCCATTTCCTACTCCCTCTCCTTCAGATGTCTTTTAATGCCCCCGTGACTGTCACTTATACATTCAGACCTGCTCTCCTGCCAGGGAGAGCTCTAACCTGCCGGGCTGCACCTAGATGCTTCTACAGTTCTCATGGAAAACAAACCATGCAATAACAAAGACATGAAAATCAAACGTATTTTTTCCAAGCCTTCATTTTTAATAAGCCTTTTAGAGCAAAAGCAGCAAAACTGCAATTCCATTGCCTCTTTGGAGACACCGAAGTGCATCTGCAATTGGATTTCCCTACAACACAGATTCTTCTGCTATTCTTAAAAGGAAGTCAATCCCGCTCCCCTCTTTTTGGCCATCTACAAGAATCTCTTCCTACCTCTGCAGTCTCTCTCTCCCTCCCTCTTCTCAGAACCAAGACAAAGAGGTAGACAAATCCCCACAGGGTCTTTCCTGAGCCACAGCTGCACAGTACAGGAAACAGGAATCTGCTATGGAGCTAAGGGAGGGGGAGAATAAAGGATACGCATACAACACACACACACACACACACACACACACTCTCTCTCTCTCTCTCTCTCTCTCTCTC